>LUCH01001838.1:97781-110582 GCA_013368495.1 Paragonimus heterotremus
CAAACGTTTAGGCACATACAACAGTTCGCAACAAAAAGAGTACAAATGACAATCGGAACTACAACACAGTCGCTGCAATAGGCACGTAAACGACCATACAAACGGGTCAGCCTTAGCGCAGCAAATGTAGCGTTGTTATAATGGTATCATTCACTATCCAGGAAAAATGCATTTGACAACAGATGAAGTAAGCAAACTGGTAACTCTGTCCATTGTCGTAAAGATGTCGTAGAGATGTTTGAATCAGACATCAGCGGTCATCTTCCGACTACGGTTGTAGATTTATGGGAATGATGCGTCTATCCACCTTGAGTCTGTTTGCTCACGATTATTCGTGTCTTTTGTGATCAATTGACTGACTACCTGAATTACTGCGTTGACATTTGTTGCTTTTGGGCGATAAACGTCACTTATATTGACAGATCTTCCATGTGCCTCAGAAAACGTCGTAAAAAAGAAAAGTTTCGTAAACCGAAGAGATTACTCATCGGTAAAGCGTATTTCAAAGTCTATCCAATGTGAGTCGAATCGTCCCGATTCGGTACACGTCCGCACATTACCGGGCGACAAAAGCTGTAACCAGATCTGACAAATCATGAAGGGTCTTGGACTTGTCCGGTTAAGGTCCAACAACAAAAGTGGACCTGATGTTTTGTCACTAATCACTGTTGAGGAATGCGCCAAATTTGTATGTCAAACTCTGGCTGAGCTATTCACCCAGTGTTTCATACATTGCAGTGACTGACCTTCAAAGGAAGACACGCATCATATTAACTTCTAAAGAAGTAAAGGAAGAAAGTCCGCCAAATTTCGCATACGCTTCATATATTGGAATTTTTTGAAAAACACTGATTCCTGTCCTAACGGAAACTCAGGCAAACAGCACGGACTCTAAATCTATTCGCCTATCGCGACTCACACTCAACCCTTGTCTAGTTCATTTCATTCTGTTGGTACTTGACAGAAAATAAACGAGATGTCGGTTAGCCTTGACAGAGAAACGTTAATCCAACTACTGAGAGAACTCAGCACTTACACCTTAACATGCGGTTCATCACACGATCACTTTGAAAATCAAAGCCAGTTTATTCAGTTCGGTCTTCAAGCTTCTTCGTCATTCATCACTGGCTCTGATGTTTTACAAGGCGCAGTCCTGTTCTCGTTCTGATGTTCAATTTATATTGAATCCGCGTCAGTAGATAATTACAACTTTGTGATGAAATTTGCAGATGATTTGGTACTGGGCATCAAATACCCAACTAGATTTTATTCTTTCGACTCGATGGACAGTCCATCCAAACTATCAAGTTGGTCAAGATACCGTAGTCTGTCTCTTTGTTCATTTACAAGTTGACGAAAGAGAAGCAGTGTGAGGAACTTTTTAATGCCTGCCCATCCCTTCAAGTAAATCATTAACCTCTACCTCAGCCAGTTTGCTTGAAATATGTAGGGATCACTTTGTGCAACAACATGGTCGCTACGTGTTATTGATTTTGCCGCAGGAATCAGGAGATTCTCTTTTTCTTTCCGACGTTTAAGTCTTCTTTCCATTTCCCAACATCTTGGCCAGTCGATTTTTCAAGAATTATATGCTGGTTTAACGGATTGTTCACCAGTTATCTCTTCTGAGTGTTTTTGTTTAAAGGCCCTGTACTTTTCGTTAGGTCCTCAAACGTACCTGTTATATTTTTGCGACATTTTTCGAAGTTCACTGATTTAATTGTGTCTCGTCGTTGTATAAGATGTGAAAGGTTTGCGGCAAAATATGTCTAACGTAACCCGCCTCTTTTGTTCGGATCGCTCTAAATGCATTCTCACATCTTCCACTCTATCTCGGTACTAACATTTGGATTGCACGCACCCGGTATTATTTTGCTTCTGCTATTAACTGCTTGACTTTATTTTTGCGTAAACCTAGTCTTCCTATTTTTCAACTAACCATGGAACTAAATCAAATGATTTTCTCTTAGGTGATATTGATCGTGACTGTTTGTCAACTTTACACGAGGCTCAGGATCCATATTATTATTATTATTATTATTATTATTATTATTATTATTATTATTATTATTATTATTATTATTATTGAATTCAAGCACACTTAATTAATTATTCCCTAACTGTTGATGTTGAACATGTAAGACGCTGATCCGTCATTTCACAAAGGGCACAAACCGCAATACTAACTCGGTTTGAGTCCGGTAAATCAATTTTTTAACAACAAACCAAGTATCAAGTTCGATTACGTCAGTGAGGGAAAGAAGTATACACTAGACAGGATATGATGAGTAACCGCATGAGTTAGTGGCAATGCTGCTATTCATTTGTCTGATGAGGTGATGGTTTTAGTTCACTCATAGTCCACTCATATGAGATAAACATAAACCATATCTATAATGATTCTGGGCTGCTCAGTCATTACAATTTAACTCATAGCCTCCTTGCTAGGATCCGACTGACAGCGCAATGAGTTACACAACTTGATATCAACTTGGTTAAAGAAAAAGTCGAATTATGTGACTATGCCTCATAAAAATAAATCGGATTGGACTTGTGTGACGATCATCATATCAGATAACAAGCCGCCGTGTTTGAAAAAGTCGATCACTTATCCTGGAAGTCAGTAAAAACAGATCAAAATACGGTGGGTGAAAAAGACCGAATTTTGCTATTCTTGAACCTAAAAGCCAGGCAGCACATAAAACAGTACAGCAACATGCCTAATAGCAACAGACAAATCATTTCAATGCAGTTACTATGTAGTGAGTAATCTACCAAACATCTAGCCGATCCATTAGACATAAAACCAAACTTCATGTATTTTTCAGTTCCCAATAAAGAAGACAAGATTATTTTCCGAGGGTATTTTATTATTTTGTAGGCAGTGGAATTTGAACTGCAGATCTTTATGCAGACCAATCGAATTAATTAGTCCGATTAAATTGTCTCGTCCGAATTGTTGTACTCGGTCTATGGAGACAGTATTCCAGCTTCCTTTGAGACAACATCGCTTCTGTCATTGAATAAATCAGATTGCGCTTCCCAAAACTGCCACATATCTTTTCTCTAATGTTCCAAAAGTGTCCAGTTTTGTTATGGTGGATGGGAGTTTTTGTTAGCAAAGCAACTTCCATCAGTTCAAATCTTCATCACGTTTCTCTTACCGTATACAACCGAAACCAAGTTGATTGTGAAGGGGTTATCTAACGATAAACATGGCGAAATAATATGATCAGGATAGGTTACCATCAACGACTAGCATAAACCCAATCCAGTTTTGGAAGTGTTGTCATGGTCTTAACCAGAAATCGCTATGAGCACTTGCATAAACGTGCATACACACGCACACAAAACCTTGCAATACGTACGTTCAACATTAATCGGACATCAGTGTAAAAAAAACTGGGCGTTTTCTTTGCTTGTAAGTTCTACTTAGTTTAGTGAGCTGAGCCAGAGTAGCGTGCGCACAGTTGGTCTGGAACACACACAACCAACGTGCTCATTGGATAGCCGCCTGACAATCAGGATTTGTTGTCCGGTTGTGGGACAGACTTAAAATTGTTCACGTGTGTGCATTCGAAAGTATGTTTTTGATTGCGCATTTTTGCCTTGTCGATGAGGCTGACAAAAAGATATGTGGGAGTGCAAAAGTTGCAATCAGATGTGAGTGGTATTCAAAATATATCAATCAAACAAGAACGCATTCGGTCAGCATTGTGAGTGAAACACTGAGAATAACAGAACAAAAGTAAAACGCAGGATTAGGGTTGTTCGGATGTTTGTGGTATCGATCAGTTTATTGTGTGGAAATCTGTCACATAGGATAGCCTGGAAATTACACTACTTCTATACAAAACTATTTCAAAAGACTACTACAAGCAGACTGTTAGTTTAACACATCTGAACAAGCAGACAGTTTAGATAATCACTTAGAAAACAGCTTGTGTAAGGACTGAGGAACCAGAAAATATAGCATTTTGTGAATGGGCAAATAGCAGATAACTACGTAATAGACAACCAGTTTTTGATTGTACAGACTGAAGAAAGTTCCAGTAAATGTTGAAAGCATTTAGATCATCAAAACTCTGAAAATAGGTGACTATATATTTGGAAACCGTGTTCGCACTGTTGTTCATTTCAATGTTAGAAAGAATGTTGAATGGACTGGTAGGCAATGCAAACAAGAATTCAAGAGACGATGAACCGAATACCCGGAAAGAAGGGGCACAAAATAGAGTCTTCGTGATCTACTTATTACAATAACCACCCTTTTGGAGAAAAGATGGAATAGGTGACCATATAAAGTGATATTAATTAATGCCTTACTAAACACTGAGCTAAGTATCTGTGACTGTTGTCAAAAACACTAAGGGAAGTGATCGGTCCCTCAAGTTTATTAGCTTAATGATAACAAAAATATGGTGTGGTACTATAATCATGAACAGCACATCATGACGATCAGCTGGGGTAGAACTCATTACCGGTCAGAATAAGCTTCCTAGAATGACACCAGACTATCAGTTTCTGTATTTCCGAAAAAGCATCACTGTGACTTCACAGCGTCTTCGGTTGATCACGAGGACCTGAGCATAACTAATACATCTTGGTCAACTCAGATGATTACTGTTTACATCCGACAAGTGTTTCCTTTTCAAGGAGGGCAGCCCTTACATTTATTTTTAACGAAAGTACTCTCCCCTCTGTATAGATTAGAACAAGCTCTTGAACTAGCAACTGCTACTATGAAAAGAACACATTCCGATAGTAGTCGACAACGTACAACTGCTCTGCAAACTAAGTTAACATGGTGGCGTTACCTTATGTGTGTGCTTGCTTGTCGTGACAATGGACTGGCCTGCAAACACTCTCGGACGCGCTGCGACCTACTATTAGACAAGCAAGCCAAGTGTTTTGAACCAAAAACACGGATGGTGCAAAGGTTATTTATTTAGGAAACAAACACATAGGTTATGCGTTTCAACATGACTACAGACGAAAACACTCATCTGTGCACGGCAATGGGCCCAGAACGTCATGCTTGCCAAACACGCCAGTGCTCAGTTCCTCTACGTTCCTTCATGTACCAAGAACCATTTCATGCGATGCTGCACTCCGATGATTCTTCTTGTATTTTTCCTGCGGGTACTTCAATGTCAAAATTCATGCTCTGGTCCCAATACTAAATAGCAGTCGTGTGAGCGGTATAGTACGATCGTCCTTCCTCATTACACAAGTATCACTGCAAGTTGAGTGCACTAGCCATTCCATCAAACGATCGTCTATCAGACAACTTCGACTTAGCCTATCTATCCGATTGTATTCAGTCCATTCATGCTTTGGACCTCAGTGCTTCAATATGTGTCAACTATCAATCACGGCAGCCTTGACGTATGTTTTTGCGTGCTTAACATCCCCGTTCGTGTGATCAAATGCCTTCACGTGTAGCATCGAGTCCCATTGTCTGAATGTGCCTGTGCACCATAAGTGTGAAACCACCGATAAACAACACGTATGGATAGGTCAGGATTTCAAATGACACAAACTGAACAACACCCAAAACTGACTTCAGATGTGGCATTTAGATAAATTATTCAAACGGTCCCTGAGGTTAAAACTTTTAAAAGTTAATCCGTATTGCGTCTTTTAGGTACGTATGAGAATTAAATTGTAGTCCACGTTGCAGGCGAGTTCCCACTGTTGTCGAAGGCCGACCTTGTTGTTGTCGGCCTACCTGTTCGCATATTCGTCTTACTGATCATAGGCCATTCGGCAACAAAGAATCAACAAACTTTCAGACTAATCACACCTAGACTAAACACGTCATATTCACTTCAGCTCAGTATTGAGTCGCATAAAACAGTGTATGTTCTCGTATCTCGTGCTCCGACTCCGCATGTTTGGTCAGGTTAAACAGTTCTCTTACCCTCCACGAGCCTTTATGCAGTCATCCATTCCGCCCATCAGTTGTGCGCTCGACGAAAGTATTAAGCAACGGTTAAAATGAAGAATGCGCAGAACCACTCAGCTGATTTAAACAATGGGAGTAGTGCATATTTGCGCCTACGTGCGCGCTAAGTAGCCGAATGCCTGTAAAAATGACATCCGTTTCCAATGCAGGTAGCAGTGCGTTGATCAATATGACTGCATAAAGCACCGGCATTTGAATATGGTATGTAGGACTGTGTGCTACGTGAAATGGGACAACATTATGTGCATACTGACAGTGATTTGCATGCGTTCAACGTTTGGATGAAGATCACAGTGAATTTTCTGGAGTTTTGCATTTGACGCCTCACAATTTCGATCACACTTTTTCAGGAAAAACGCATTAATAAGACAACGTGTCATGGTGATATTCTCAAGGGGGTTTCCGCTTGTAAATACCGCAGCTGTATAATTATCCCAAGATAAACGAACGTTTAAAATATGAGTACAGTGATGTCATTAAATAATACCTTGATACTGCTTTCACATATCTGAAGTTAATAAATTCAATGTGACGCTCGAGTGAGAAAATCAGGTTGACAGTCGCTTTACAATGTTAGATTGCCTTTTCACATATTCGCTCCCACCCTAGTTCTTGCCGAGTAATGATGTAAAGCAGAGTTTACGTTTTAAAAATTAAACTAATACATGCAAATTCGCGAACTGTACTTGCACTGCTGTGACCTTTCATCGAAGCCTACGATACGGTATCTGTGAAACTGCGTCGACGCAAACGTCCAAGTTGTTTATGTTTATTCAAACGTAACAGCACGCGCTTCAAGCAGGATCCATTTACTTAGCGAACGTTTACTCAATGACCTTTTGAAAATCAGCTATAATACTAATTTTAATTGCTGCAAATATCCTGGATGAGAAGCAATGACACTCGACTCAATGTACTCCAGGGGATAAAGTTTACCAGGATAGGATCAGGATGCCCTGGTAGTCACTCCATCGATTCACCGAGTCCAACACATCCTGAGGTAATGTGCCATTCAATAAGGTTCGTGTGTCATACACTGGGGATGAAACCACACAGCATCATACTCAAACTATTGATATCCCTCTATTTAAAAAAAAATACTGCTGTACATCTCGCAAGTAGCAATCACCTCGTAAGGTCCCTACGAAATCTCAGTTCACCAGGGACGTTGTTCTCGAAATGGTGGAGACAAAAACGTGATGCAAATCCCCAAAATTTCATCCTGATTCTCAGGCGAAGTTTGACATCCGATCATCCAGTTTTAGTACACAAACAGTGACAGCGCGGTCCACGGAATCTGCCTCAAATTCAGCCACCAATACTGTACGTAGAAATATGAAGCAACACATTGCAGCTTGTGTAAGAAATGTGTCAGTTAGGCATGGCTATATATTTTACACGTACGCAAACGTGATCTACTACGATTGGCCACCTCAACTGGTTTGCTCTGTGTATCCTGCATTTTGAGTAACGTATAACTCAGAATGCACTGGCTGACACATACATAATCAGCTACTAGGCGAACAACCATAACAAACGTATTGATTTCAGGCTACCAAGAGGCGATCATATTACCAACGGCCGCCGTTACCAGACATAACTCGAAGGTAACAACAGCATCCAAGCTCCACAGAAAGCTAGCTCTGCCTACCTTGGTTAAATCAGAACAAGATCAGTTATCGTGGGATACAAACTTTGTGAGAGAACACTGAGAAAGCAGTGAAATACTTCGTCATAAGTATTAATCCGAGGTGGAACTGCAAATGCCCAAACAAATAAAATATCTCAAATAACAATAATTATGTGGTCCTAGTTTGGCAATTCATTAGTGAAACATAAAACTGCCATTTTTCTGTCTTATTACGCTGATCGTTAAAACCCTTCGTAAATCTAATTTCAAGTTGTGTGGTTCTCGCCCGGTCATCGGCAGTATGAAGTGAATCCAAACTCTCACCAACTATAGCCAAGTATATTAAAACTAAACAGTAACAAAAGAGTCAAGCTAGCTATACACACTGCTTTCAAAGGAGTGGACTGTTGTGATCAAGATCATCTACAAAACGTCTAAATTTGCTCGGTGCGTCAGTGCATATACCAACCAATTTTTAACATAATGTACCGCCTGACACAAGCTACGATGGGCGAAGCCAAAAAGCGAGTAAATCACCATCGTTACAGATGACTCAATCGAATGCTGTCCAATCTGATTCACAATTCTATTTCATCAGGTGTCATCTAGACGGTTTATTCAGACTTCTTTTTCCCCTGTTATTTTGTAGTAGAGCAACCCAACTCTAGAGCCATGCGAGAAAGACAAAATGACCTGGTGAGAAAAACACAGAAGAAAACCACAATTAGTTTATCAACTGCATGTTTCGGAATGGCGCGTTACGCCAAGCTTAATTAGGGAGGATACGCTGACCTGGAACCGAGTGATTGAGGTGTATTCAAATTAAGCATAAGTCGCTTTCCTCTAGACTGTAGAAACGTTGTTACTTATCGAAGACGGTTACTTGGGAAGGATGTGCATTTTCCACCATTTTGCCAGTAGTATGTTTTCTCACGAAAGATAAGGACCGCCTGAGCACAGTGAGTGCATACTGGTCACTGAACGTTTTAATCCCTATGACCTAAAAAAACCGGCATACAATCTTATTTCCCAATGCTGATATTGCGCGCACATTCACAGATACGATTTTCAATTCAGACAATTTAGTTTAAAAGCTTTACCTACAGACTGCTGCAATAACAGTTTGACACACATACATACAGCCACATTCATTTCCTCTTTTATTGTCTATTAGAGATAAACAAAGTAATATTAGAATATTGTGCCGCTCCTGATAATGAACAGTTCAATAAAACGTTAATTCATACAATATGGTTCATAGGATGCTTTTTTAAGACCCAAAACATCAGAAAATAGGGTCAACAACAGGTGGAATTTATACGGTCAATTGATAAAATTCGAGCAAAAATGCCTTCTTACTTTGACTGAGAACTAATCAGATACCAAACTCACATAAAATTAAAACGTTTAAAGAAAAAGAAACAAAGGAAAAAAGGACTTACAAGACAGTTACCCACTGAAATAATAATGTCCAAATAAAGGTGAGATCGAAATGACAACACTAAGTGTATTAAACTAAATGGTCACGCAACGACAGTAATAAACACGATTGCAAACGAACGTCGTATTCGTTGTATGCAGTGATAATGGGAAAAATTCATCACATCTGGACAGAACAAAAAACAAAGGAAATCTCAGACAGAGTTTCTACAGACAGCGAAATTAAGAATCAACAACACACCAAATTCAAAGTGCTAAACATAACAGGCAAACTTCAGACAATTCACTATACTATTATTTCCACATAGGTAGCATAGTTTGAGGCAGACATCTAAGAATAAGACTGCGAACATTTTCTTCAAGTTTATTAGGTAGATCTAATAGGAACCTTATAAAGAGAATGCATACTTTCGACATTATAAGCACATGATTTACCGACGTTTTCCAGCACAAACGATAAGTTTGAGTGTGACAGGAGAATGTGAATTGTGAGTAAGTCCTTGACATTGGTCCAAAAGGGAAGGTATATATCAACATTGTGCAGTTGTACACCTAATGTCGTAAAGGCTTCATAACTCACACAGATAAATTGTTGAACACTCTGTCGAGTAGACTAAGAATGCCGAATGTATCAGTTGTGTCGATCAACTCACGGTGTTAACCAGACTCATTACGAAACGAAGAGGACAGAATGAAAGTAAGCAGTGATAAACGAATGCAAGCAGCCTTAAGTGAATACGAGTGACAACAAAAAGTGTGATTCCTAAGTGATCCGTGTGCTAACCCATTTGGACAAAACCAAACAGACCAGTGACAATTTGTGCACATTAATTCAACACATCAGTATAGCCAATCAGGTCCCGTACAAATGTGCTACAAGTATTTATGAACATGGAATAATATGCTGACGGCTATGTTTTCCGTTAATTTAATCTTATGGAAAAAGAACTTTTGCTTCACTCAGAATGATCCGGACTGACTAAGGAACGCAAATAAAATGAAAACACAACATTTATTTCCAGAAGCCACGGTTCAGTCATTACATCGATTTCCAGTATCTTTTGAAGATTACTTGTTCTTCTCCACAAATCGGGATTCTTTAACACATTCGCTGACGGCATCATGGATTTCGGTTGCTGAAATTAAACAACCCTCAACCGTCATCTTCTTTGAACCCATCCCGTTTTCTCAATCTCCCACGCTATATCTGGCTCCTTGTCTGACCATGTCAAAACTGTTGTTATGTAACAATAATCGTAGAATCAAATACAACGTACTACATCAGTCTACGTCAAGATCAATATGTTTTATCTCTTGAACAAATAGTTTTTATCTATCATGCAGAATTGTTCCAATTCGTCCGTTGATCCAATTTAACAGAAACTGTGATTCTATGAAATGAACATAAGTCCAAAACCTGTCCTCAAAAAAAGCACTATTAAATGTGTCGACTTGCAATTCATTCCATGAACAAAAGGCAAACCATGCTGCATGTGGAGAATGAACATTTTACATTTCCACGGTAAAATTTACGATACATTACTGAGAAAAAAAGCTTCCGAAATTTGTATCCGAATGACAGAATACTACCCACTTCGTAGTGTCAAAGTATCACTTGAGGTTGGGTATTCCAAACGTACGACTGGATGCATCAAAGAAACAAGATGTGGAGCAACATCGGCAACAGAGTAACCTTTTCATCTTGCAACACTAGTTGACGAATAAAAAATGCTAACCGTTCATTAGAAATTAGTCACGTCTCAGTGACCAGCGTCCACGTATAGTACTAAGTTAGGAGGTCTGTGAGAGTAAACCGTCCCGCAGTGTTGCCTACATTCGGCTCCACTACGCCAATGTTGTCGGCGTTTTTTTGGACAGCTTGGTGGTACATGTGCTTATCCTTACAGTTAATTACAAAAAATAGCCCGAAATTTAACTGTGACTCATGGGATACACGAACTTGTTGACGACTTAAACAGACTTCAAATACAACCGATCTGAAGATGATCGTTGCAGAAAATAGAACATTGCAGTTAAGAATGGGTGAAAGGTCGTTGGACGCCGTATAACTTTCAAAGAACAGGTATTGTCAGCATAGAAATGGTCGCAGTAGAACAGGATCAGTGAGGCTGAGTGTACATGATTAACGTTTAGCATTACTCAAAACAGATCGGCATGTGGGAGGGGGAGAATATAAAAGGAATGCGGTCTATTTTCGTAACAAAAATGAAATTTCATTGGAACACACTGACTCCACCAACCAATGTGCGGCAAGTTTGAAGATCAGATATTTCATCACAATTTATAGAATATCTTAATATTTTATCGACTGTTGTCGTTTGTTTAGACTCAAGCGAGAAATACAGCTTTCGAAATATTTCGACTTTAGCACATTGTTGTGGAATTGTAAGGGTGGCAACATAAACGGATCATCTTAATACAATTCAGTGGAAATGGATTCCTAAAATGTGTGAACTTTTCAACGAGGGCCACTATGAGGGATTGCGAGTGTTTAGTTCTGTATCTAGGATATGAATGTCTCTAGTTGATGTTAACACAGTTGCATCTTAATCTCGAATACCGAGTTAACACGCTGAACAATTCATTTCATTAAGCGGAACACATGTGACAAAAGACAAAACGAGGCTCATTCACTTTCTGTTCATGTCGACGAGTTATCGGCATAATGATGACTTACACAGCCTCATAGTAAATGTATGAACAAGAACGGGAAATACTTCAGAAAACACATTGACATGACTATTATCCCTCTCGACTAACTAAAATTTGTGAGAAAGGTTGATAAGTAAAGGTTGCTACGAACAGCTACCGACAACAGTTTGTGGTCAAGTAAAACAATCTAGATTCAGCCACTTTAATTGTCTGACTTCATTTCAAATATTTTACAAAGGTCACGTAATACTGAATCGTTTGCAACATGCGTCTTGATGTACAGATTTTCGTTTGCCTAATTGTTATCGAATAAGTAGCTGTTTCATTTGATAGAGATTTAACATCATTCACACTTGATCCGATCACCGAGTGACCACGACGGCAGACAATATCAGTATTAGACGTAACAGATTAGCAACAACTAGGGTCAATTCAATTTAGAAACGAGCGCCCAAAATTCGTCAAACATGCGCGATAGCCGTAGCTTGTATCCGGATGACAATGTCACAACTGTTCGATTCAAACAATAACTCGAGCCTGATATTCTTATTGGAGTCAATCGATACGATTTCGAATCATTATTATGAACGAACTACTTATGAGTAACATGTGGTGATGGGAGAAAAAGCGCGTAGCAAACAAGCTTATTTTCAGTGTTACTATATTGTGATTTAACAACCTATTCGATAATGTGTATGTTCCTGACCAAAGCTGCAAAATCAACAAAACCTGATTGCTGGACTACGGGTTTCAAAATACACCTAATGATGGATTGTCAAACATTCCAATGATAGAGAGACGTCTTAAGGACCACAGTGGATCAATGAATGTTACCCTACAACCGGTACGCCAACGCGAGTGATACATTGAACCCCCTACCCCTAGAGGAAGCGCTTTTTTTTTTCAATTAAACCATATGCTTTACTGTTTGAGAGCCGTATGTGAGCGGAAAACTAGATGATGTAGTGGACTAATCAATCAACAGATAAAAACGACCAAAATAAGGTAGTATCAAGGGAGAGTTATAACGGTAACGGATAGGCTCAAAAGGTAAGCGTACAAATTAAACGGAAGATCTGTAGCAGAAACT
>LUCH01001839.1:5927-22629 GCA_013368495.1 Paragonimus heterotremus
TGCTCACTTACAGAACCACCCCGAGTCCGGCGATTCCTAATAGACTCGTCTGCAGAAGGTCTCATGGGCCGCAAGCTGAGGACGAAGTTCGGCGTAATGATTCCAGTGGAGAAACATCCGAGAGATACGCAGCAGCTCTCTCGACGTGGATTTACCGTCGGCGACCTAGTCCATGCAAGGGACTATCGCCCAGGTCACTACCACTGGATAGCAGCAACTGTCAAGCAACGGAATGGCACGGTCCTTTATAATGTTAACGTCGGAAGCGACATCTGGGTACGCCATCGGAACCAACTTCGCCCACGCCATTTCTCCAACACTGGACAAGTTCAGAATCAACTGCCTTTGGATCTACTTCTCGACACCTTCGAGATCCGTCGCCTAACAGTACAAATTCCCGCAACGGTCACCTCAATAACCTCAACCCCTAAACCGAGCAGAGGGCTGACAGCCTTGCAACCAAGACGGTGGACGGGCAGGAAATGCAAGCCTACCTGCCTAATGCAGCTCGACCCCCGTCAACGGTGGTACCAATAGTGCTCAACAGCGGAGGTGTTAGGAGAAGGTACGTCTTCCCAAAAATTAGCCTGATATGCAAGAAACATGGATTTCTTCATTTTCTGGGAATTTAGACGGCCGCCAGAATTCTGGAAACGTCTGAGAACTTGCGCTCGCTTCTGACTGGTCCCTTCGGTGACCTATGTCCAAGGCCACCCCAAACCTATGAATACAGTTGCTGCAAACCATTATTTTGCCTTCGGGCTGAGCAGTAAGTCAGGCTCGTTTGGTGGCCGTCTTTTTCTTTACTTGTTGGGCGGTTCTAAGTTGCGAGAGTTGCGTTCCGATATTTGAGCTCTGGTTTTCGTTGCGTTCGTTCGTGATAGAGATACTGCTCGTGATCTTCGTGTTTCTTGCCTTTCTCTATCAGGTGGGGTCGTAACAGGATCCCACCGTCGAGCGCACGAGCAAGCCGGAAGAGTATGAATGTGGCGCGATTAGCGCGCATAGGCCGACAAGCACGCAAACAAACAGACGCGATCACATGAATCAAGCGGACGGCAGGCAAAGATCCTTAAGGTCCTATGTACAACGTGAGCTACGATTTTGGGACGGATTTTACACATTGTACAGCAGGCAGACCGGGGTTATCAGTAGGTCACTACAGCTTCTCGAGCTACAGTAGGTCGACGGTGTGTACTGCATGACCGAAAGGTAGTAATGACTGGGGTCATGCTAATCTTTTTATGGCTTTTGCGAAAGTTCCTAAGACCCTCCTTGAATATAGGAATTATAATCGATCGACTCTAGTTTAGAAGAATGTTCTCCGTCGTCCACACGAGTTGAAGCATCTGAGTCAAGGCCTTTACTACCGTCTCCCCCATCTTTTTTGAGAACCGCCGACACGGGGTAACCTACACCAACAGCTCTGTTACGTTCGAGTATTGAAATAAGTTAGCATACCTATAAGTTGGCAGTTAACTCCAAATCTACCGACCTGGGTACTGTATTGCGAGTTTTTGGCGACAACATAGTGGAAAGAGTAGGCTAGCTAAGTTAAACCTCGGTGTTCCGCCCAGCGACTTGACTTCCTGAACTTACCACGAACGATTGTGCCGTCTTCCTCCCTGCTAACCTCATGGACTAGTAATAGAAATAGGCTTAAAGAGTCCGTCAGTGTTTTCTAAGGCAGAAATGGTGTCAATTTCCCTAACTTTTCGCAACCCGTCCTCACGCTTGACGATCAGACCACACTTCAGCTCCTTACGGATATCCCTCGTAAATGTGTTATGTAAACTGCCTGGAGGAATGTCCCATCCGATACCTAGCAACTCTAGAAATTACTGTGAAGTTTAATGTTCGCCTGACACACGAACCACCGTGCCTCATGCTATACTACCTGCTTCGTGAATTGTCTGTGAGATTTGAGTTTTTCAGATATTAGGACTTTTAGTGTGAGGTCTGGTGTGCTTGCATCCTAGACTAGTTTGGTACTTACGATTTATCGACGACCTGGCCAATTCATCAATCGCCAGTCGTTGTGGTCGGTGGTGGTGTGGTCGGCAAAAGTAAGCACAAAACGTTAACTAGTCTAAGTCGAAGTATGTGCTCCAATAAAAAAACAGTCCTCAGTGGACCTCTACCACCGATAACTAACAGCTACGTGGTCTATCTGAGACCGAGCCTGATTCGGAGAAGGAGGTGCCAAGTACGACAGCGGCACACACAATGACTAATGCGGGTTAACAATAACCAGTAGTCGATTCATTTGCGACAGCTGCCCACCATTATCCCAACGATCTGGCGCCAACTCAGATCTGTCATCAAAACAAGACTCGGCCTCACACAGACGACCAAACTAGGCGTTCATATCTCCGGCCACGATGACTGTACCCGAGATGCGTATCGACCTGAGAAGAGCGGCTAGATCCGAGTAAAAGACGTCCTTGATATCGACGTCACTACTTCAGCCTAACCAATAGTGGAGACTGTGGAGCCACGCAAATTGTATGACCAGTATTGAGTACACGGTACGGTTGCTGTCAGTTTGATACGCTGACTGTTGTCCTGGATTCTTATCTCTGGAATGCAGCGGACATTGACTTTCAACGAGTCCAATGTCTGAGCGAGTACGGCCCGCAGACCTATCCGTTTCTGAGTATGGATTTTGGAAGCGTGTACTATAACTCCCATTCTAGGTTTAAGCAAAGGAGAAGGGAGACCGGGGACTAGGTAGTACACAATGGGGCTTACCGGACTGTGTTGCTGATTAATTTCTTTCAAGGATTTTTAGAGTAATTAACAGAAATGGGGTCGCGAGGAGCCTAATAGCCAAATTGAGTAGAGTGTTATGAGGAGAGAAGAGCGGTCATATATTCGCCTACCCACCACCGTATGAAGCAGGCTGGACACCCCGGTTTATACTGAGTGCCGGTCAGTGCACTGGAATTATTCTTGTTATGAATATTCGTGGTTGTATGCGGGCTGAGATACTGCCAGATCTTCTAGGCCTAGACAGGAAGACGGTTAGCGTTCTCAACCAAATTCTTTTCTTCAAACCAACGTGTGAGTGACGGCGTACTAGAGCTAGTACTTTATGCGGAAAAAACCAACCTGAAGAACCACGAGACTGGGTCGTTAAACCCCTACCTATTGGCCTGCTTGACATAATTGACTGCTGGTAGGGTCAGCACACCGTCCACTTCAACCCAATTGGTCGTCGAGATACGCAAGCCGTCACACCACTTCAAGTTCCGGTTCCGCTGACTGCTAATCCCCACACCGTCCACAACAACGCATCCGTCATACTTACGACTTTTGTGAATCAATGAGGTGCAGTATTCCGGATGAGTGTTAAATGCAGTCCATGGAATGTGTTCCATCTATCCTGTATGATATTAATGGTAGGAGTAGGCTTTTGCCCAACGGATGGATTGGTGCTTCAATTCTCCTCGAGGGACCAGTTTTATTACACCTTATGCTAGCAGTTTTCTTCCGACATTTTCCCGTTCACCTAATGCTTTTCATCACTTTTTACCACGCTCTCAATGGCGGTTGGAAGTACGATATGACATGGATGTCCCATACGTACCCCACTTTTTCACTTGCTCTTAGCGCATGATGATTTTTCTTATTTAGAGATGGTCTATGTGCCGTATGTGAACGAAGTGTTAGAGGCAGTTGCGGTCCCACTCAAATACCTTCTGTCGTCTACAAAATCTGCTCCTGTGGAGATGCAAATTATTGAGCCAGTTTATCCGTCTTACGGGTCACTTATTCGTCTAGCTGGATTCTCTGGTGCTCTGTCCATTTTAGCCGGTGCTTATGGAGCTCACAGTACGTTCATCTACTTTGTATAATGCTACTTGTTGTTTAGGTTTCAGCCCGGATCGTGAAAAAGACAAGGGCATTTTTCATACCGGCGCTCATTACCAATTAATTCACTCCGTAGCCTTGCTCGGTGCGCCGCAAGCCAGTCGTCCCTACCTAGTAGGTTGTCCTTTCATCATGATGGCTCATTTTTCACAGACTGCCGGCCTTTTTCTCCTTGGAATGTCTCTGTTTTGTGGATCGTGCTATTATGTTGCGCTGACGAGGGACGCACGATTTTCCAAGATTGCTCCAATCGGTGGCGTTACTCTGGTCGTCGCTTGGCTGTCTCTAATGCTCTAATTCTTATTATTTTTAATTCTTTACACAACTCTTTAGCTCGCTTATCATTATTGTTTCTGTGTAGTAATTGCCTTCTGTTTCCTAGAATATGTTCCCAACCGGCGATTCGACGGACCCTGTGCATGACGAACACTAACCAGCCTTATGTATCGCATTTTTTTTACCCTCTTACGTTTGGTGTGTAAATGGACCAAAAATGGAGGTGAACTTCCGAGAACCAACCAATTGATGTTGAGGTTTACAAGTGCAATAGGTGAGTGGGTTTATGATCAGCCAGATTTAGTTTCCAATTACAATACTCCTCGTAACAGAGGCGCCTTTCACAAGAACATAAATCTTTCTTCGTTTTGTACGTCTTCTTGGGAGAGAGAACGTTTGTTTCCTGTATTCCGGTCGATGTGAGTATGAATCAGTATGTTAGACAACTCACTAATCATGTCCTCGTGCTTGTTACTGGCGCCTCATCATTGCGGATCATAGCATCAGAATAGTTGTTTCGAACTAGGGTACTTTTTCAATAAGTCAAAGTGCGTGCAACGTATCAGTCCGATTGGCGGTTGATCTCAACTGGGACGGTAATGGAGAATCAAACTAGATCATGCGGAGCAAATAGGGTGTTTGACAGGTGTGGCGGGGGCTGATAAAGATAATACGTTGGATGGACGGCTGCCAGAACTGGGATTAAAGTCGTTTAGAGGGGAATTAGTTTAGTACAGTTGGCTTGTCACACACTGTTTCGGCCGTTTATAATCAGACACAAGGAGGTGAAGCCTCTGTATAAGTTCCTTTCGCGCACACAATCTCGACTGTAATATAGAGATAACGATAGTTTCAGCTATGTACAGCAAACTTAGATGAACGTCCCTGAGGATTTTATGTTGTATATGGTAGAACACTTGAAGTGCTTGATTAATGCCAGTCTGGTGGCCAATGTCGACGTGGAGTGCCAAAGTAGAGTTGGTGCGTTCGACTAAGCTTTTACCAAGATAAACTGCGTGACGTTGTCTGATCCCCTTAGACGGTTGTCATGTACGACCGAAACAAATAGCTGCGATTGAAATGATATAGACCCAGAGGTTATGAAATAATTCGACGAATTCCCTAGGCATGATACTATCGTGCGTCAACTATGGAAGGTTATGCCAAGTTTAACCATCGCAGGTGCTTCATATAATGCTCTGCTTACTTTCCGGTCGAGGGGCTCACTCGTTAATCTTCTTCCAGAGGGTTTCGCATATATGTCAAACATCAGGGGCAGAATGCATTTCCATCCAACCTGCACGTTGGGCAATATGGACAGGGACGAAGAATTTTTGATGGATCTTCGTCTGTTTGTTTGATGGAAGTGTGCCTTGTAGAAGTTGACTCTTTTCATCCAAAAGTATACAGAAAAGCATGATGTAGAAAGCAGGACTCCGATGTGCGAAAAATGACCAAGATGGTGCAGTGTGCGAAGTTCATACGGATGGGTTTTCAGAATAGACCATACGTTTCCAGCAGTGCTTTTACATATGAGAAAACTATCCGTTTATCCTAGTCCGAAACCAAGGGGGAAAGAAAACCCGGACTAGGCTGACAGGATGCTTAAACTCATTTCAAACGAAACGTCTAACATTTCTGGATATTCTGAACAACAATTGAAAGATCGCAAACAGAACGACCCTGAAGATTGAAATAATGGATGACATTCGCCGAGAAATGCGTGCGAGCACTGCGTTCAACGGGTTGCACGATTAAGTGAGATAACAATGATTTCCTAATTAGCTACTTTGAGCAGACGTACCTAAGGACAAGCTGGCGAAAACGCGTGGATGCCATGCAGTCGTTGGTCACTAGGTTGTTTTAATTCTCTTGGATGTTACATTAGCCTAATTCATTCGGGCTGAAATGTGACGTCGCTATCATCAAAATTAGTGCCCAAAGTTGATCATTGTCACCTGTCTGAACGAAGAACTGCATGAATGCTACGCTAGTGAGCATTGTCATTTACCGCAACTCCGAAAGACCGTTAAATCATGTGTGTATAATAGATTCCCGCGAGAAGGCTGTCAAACAGTTCTGACTTTTCGATGGTATAACGAGGAATCCATTTGGGCATAGGGGCTGGAAGTTATTCTTCATTGTGTTGGAGGGCATACAGAACGATAGGAAAGGTGATGCAGGGCAAGGTATGAAGATTAAGTGAAAATATTTTGAGATCAGATGTGGGACTCAAGCGTGGTAGGCGTTGAGATTCCTTGGTCTAAGCATGTTGACGTCAACAACATGGTCACATGCCGCACCTCGACAGTCATGTGGAATCGACGGTCCTGAGAGGTGAAGAGTGGCGTCTGCGGCTACCAGTCAGTGCAGTGCAGTTGGTAACAACAAAACTCCATCCTAAATATGATTGGGGTCAGCCTGTGAAAGTACCAGGAAAATTCTTCTGTTCTGTGTGAAGCGGTTGCGATGCGCGTCCGTTACTCGATGCTCGGCGCACAAAGGAATTTCACCCTAACGGTTGGCCTACTGGCGTTTAACTTATCACACCAATTGCAATCAAACAGACACCCCCTTAAGGACTATACATGGAATTATGATTTTAGCGTCCAGAAATGTCCCAATGAGTGATGAGGTTTTGGAAACAGTTGTAAACAGTCCTTCGGGATACGGTCGATCCCTGCATCATTTAGTGATCCCCACATAGGACCATAGGGTAGATGGATGATTGAGTCTAAATGCGAACCTTCGGGGCTCCACGCGTTCCACTAGTAGAGCGCTTGGTGCGTTTGACCATAGTTCGAATCCTAAATTAGGCATTTGATATCCTCTGCGAGCTCATATTTTCAAACGGCCCCGCCTGAGGAATCTTGTTCGCCAAATTCTACCAAATTAAATGAAAAGTTTAAGGCCATCCACCTGTCTCTGGGATTATAATGATGCCTGCGAAACCCGAGTAACATCGTGGTAAGCGTTCTTTATACCCTCACGGCTCGAATGCCAGTTAAGTACCTTGCATTTACGAACGTATGTCCTCTGGGCAAATGATAAAACAAAACGGGCACTCCCGACACTGTGATCCGAGTCCAGGTGGTTGCTCCAAAAGGTACGACAGTCCTTAACAGAGTGGCGCCACTTGTAACTGATTTCTATATGATCCAATTGTGTCCACGGCTGAGAAGTACACGGTGGTCTCCATGTAACAGTGCTTCTTCCTGTGTTGGAATGCGGTGCTCGAAATATAGACCGTGGGATGCGCACAGCTGTAGTAGTCTTTCGCCATTGTCATTGCGTTGTGCCCGGACACCAAACATACCTCCCAGCCGCTTCTCGTCCGGAGAAAGACGATCAAGCTGAGCATTAAAATCGCCCGCTAGTATAACGATGTCCGAGTGTTTAGTTTGCCTCAGGTCAACGAGAGCGTTATAGAATGCATCCTTGGTAGCATCCGAACAGCTGTCCGTTGGAGCATACACCGATATAATGAATACACAACGTCTTTCTGATTTGCGTCGACAGACTTTAACCGACGTATTGAATCTGACAGCGCACAAGCGGCTGTTCACTGGGATCCAATCGAGCAAGCACTGCTCTGCTCTATAAATCAGTGCGATTCGCACTCGAGCTTGACCTTGAGATTCAGCTACGGCGTCACCAGGATTCAAAAACACGAATGTTTCTGTTCTGTCCTAAATGTTATGACGTGCGTTGGTAATAACATCTTGACTACAGCAATGAGCGCATCTTTTGAAAGAAATACATTGGCAAACATGCGGTGATCTAATTCTATCACGGTGCACTGACTGCCGTCAAACTGACCGATCTCTTCGTTATGTTAATCATACCGTTCATCTTTATCACGTCAAAGCATGCGATACATCTTCGGAATAAGAGCATATCACTGACATCAACGGCTTTCATGTGCTGGACTTGCCCGTATTGTTTGGTTAACATGTTCATGTATCGCCTCTGGGCGATGCGCGGACAAACCCTGTTGCTTCTAAACATGATACTAGCCTGCATCCTGCCCTGCACACAATTGGGATTTGACGCCCAGACAGGTCAACTGTTGAGTGGGCAGGCACCGTATTATCATTATAGACCTCATCCAATACGAACGCGCGAACTGATTCATACAACACATGCGTTTCGGCCGTTCGGCTGACGACCTGAATTGAACACAGTGTCCGCGATGGTACTAACAATGGACAGCTTTCCGGGCAGGACCTGATGTAATATCTAAATGAATGACGGGTTGCACACATTAAATGAACTATATACGGCTAGAGACATCACGTATATAAAAGCTGGCAACCGTTTAATTTAACGAACAGAAAAATGGCAAAACTGTGTCACTTTATCACGGTCGTAGGCAGGTGCGCAACACGATCAATCGATTGTACTATACAGAATACGACCGGTAACAATTAACGCAGATTAAGAAAATATATACGGAAACAGTGTGGCCACTGCTAAAGTGCAAAAAGATGGATAGCGTGTTCAGTTAAAAAAAGAAGTAAAAAATAGCACATGGTTATGGGCAACGGAACAGACCACATACACATGGAATGATAAACCAGTCACTTTGTAACCGCATGTCCACCTGTACATGTGAATAAGTCTGGTTGGTGGAATACATATTGTGATCGATATGATTAGGCATGCCTCAATGCACAGAGGATAGATGACGCAGCCAACAGCCAAAAAGTTTAAAAGAAAAAACAAACACTGATATGATCGGGGTTGGTTGAGCAGTATGAATGGGTGCATTTCGAAATAAAAAGAAATTGGAAACAGCTTGGCGTTTGTAATTGAATCGAGACAGGCCGTGTGTTGCTGGCTTACTGATCCACATCGACCTATACCGGTTCTTCCAAGGACATGAGCAGTGGATTGACATATTCGAATCCCTCGAATTCAGTTTGATCAATCTTGTTGATGTTTTCTCTGAAACGGTTAGAAATTGATAAAAAGTAAGCATCGGAAGACAATAAAATCAATGCAACCAAGTCAATAGCCATTATCATATCACTCCAGCTCAAGCGAGCCCCGCGATCTGATGAACAGCCGCTTCGGATCGAAGGTGGCCCCCGTTAAAGCCACCTCTACTTGGAGAACACGAACGGACGAAACCGGTCATACTGAAGTGACACGTAGAAAACGGACGTTCATATCACAACTTCGAGTTCTTGTGACCTAAACGGGTGCAAACTGGTAAACGTAAAGATGCGTGTGTACATAAACAAGGGAGGTATGAACAAGTTACAAATCAGGGATAAGCAACTCATCTGAGTTGGTTTCGCCGTTTTGTCTTTGAATCAGTGAAGTTGTAGACAACTACTTACATGAAATGCGCCACACGGTATCCAAGATGATATCATAATTCAACTTCGCTGAATCTGCTATAAACGGCAAAAATAATTCGCGAATAAGTTATCACCTCCAAACCCAAGTATCACGTGTTTGTATGGTGGGACGTGCAGTTCAGGTTCACCCAGTGCGTACACCTTATAGGTAACGAGAATCACGGAACTAGTGTTTCTGAGTAATTCTGACCACTGTACACACTGTTTATGTTGCCCTACTTACAAAAATTACATATTTTTTCTAGTGGCTTCATTACGCGGGTCAACACTGCACTGAACAAGATTCGTTCTTAATGCCCTAAATCTCGTTCAGACTATCTTTATATCGATTCAGACACGGACAACCCGGATATCGCAGTGTCTTAGCTTGAAAGTAAGAGTCCTATCTAACTTTAACTCTCTCTAAATTAGTCAATGTGAACTAGCTACTAAGTGGAATCAAATAATGGAGTATGTCCAACCCAACGATTCTGTTCACTCGAAGATGCCTCAAGTGCAAAACCGACAGCTTTGGAGCGGTTCCGAGATGAGTTACGTCTAATTCTTAATCAACATACGAGTTGCAAGACGGTTATGATGTCATGCTATAGCAACTGTGGGTTATAGCCAAATTACAAAGCACCATAGTTAAACCACCATTACACGAAATTCCTCCCTTACACAGAAATGGTACCCAAGACCGGACAACAGGGAATACTGTTCAAAACTAAATGTGTGTTCACCACTGCCTGAACTCGCGCTCATAACACTAAATTTGATAGTCAACATCACTGTGGTTCGCGCGTTCCTTGCTAGCGTGTGACCTGAATGGACTAGTCAGTTGGAGTCACTTACTGGTTATCTGGCGTAAAC
Source organism: Paragonimus heterotremus (assembly GCA_013368495.1). NCBI lineage: Eukaryota > Metazoa > Platyhelminthes > Trematoda > Plagiorchiida > Troglotrematidae > Paragonimus > Paragonimus heterotremus. The sequence continues at coordinate 16,295 of LUCH01001839.1, forward strand.
ACAACTGGTTCGTCGGTGAACGTCGGATCAAAGTGTGCGAGATCATAGTCATTCGCGTAGGCTGGCCGGTAGGGTGGAGCGACTTGTTTCTGTTCCAGTGCGACCCAATCAATCGGTCGGAAGAATGAGTGGTTCATTATGTCAGCAAAATTGGAGTCCGGTAAACACCCCAGACGCTCGGTTGGATTCTGTACGAGGGAGTGCGTTCAAGGTAGAATAATAGATTAATGATGAAGAGAATAAACCATCAGTGAGAGTGATGGACTGGTGGCTGATACCGATAAGTAAATCCCATAACTATAAGACTGAGAAGCAAATTGTAGCTAAGAGGAAACAGAATGACGCATAACACATCAAATGGTCAGCAACTGCGAATGGAAGCAAGATGCATCCATTGCCACCTTCACTGCTTCGTTTCGCGTAACATCTTTAATAAACGGCGAAGCCGAAATTTGCCTATCGATTTTTACAAAACCCGTGCTGAGATCAGAATCATTAATCAAATTTGTAACCCGTAGTGTGTGAAGATCCCTAAGAAATGGATCAAATCATGCAACACTATGAATAGGACAACTTAACGAAGTCTAGCTCAGCAAAAGCCTTTTGCTAATTGGTCATTTTTAACGCACAAACGTGATACTGTTATGGTTGAAGCAAAACAGATGGATGCGCACATAGAAAATATTCGTTAGCGGACGTATACCAGACAGAGGACGTACCTTGGTGAGAAATGCACGTAGTATGTTCGTTGCTCGCACCGATATCGATCGCGGAAAACGGATGGGGCGTGTGAGGACGACTGTTAGCGTGAAGAAAAGATGAGCAAACCATTAGGTGTGGGAGATTAATTTATCATTGGTATATAAGAGTCAAGTGGCGGACTAGACGTTAACTGAAGACGACGAAAAGAAAACGATTAGTAAAATACAAAACGCCTACGCAGAGACAAGATATGATGATAAAAAAAAGATAACTTTCTATATCTTTTCCAGTTTAAGATGCCCCAGGAAACTAGCGGGAACGCGTCCTCTCACCCCGTAAGAGTCAACATTCCCTGTGGTTTTCAGCCTACCCATGTGCACATTAGCTGTGCGACCCCGTCCGCCGCTGAAATCCAAATAGCCCACTTGAGATTTCTTGAACCGTCATCGAAATAGCTCAGACTTGAAAAGTGTTGCAGTGCATTTTTGTTTATGTTTCGGAATTCGCGTTAAAAAGAAGCACAAATTTAGGAAGATGCCAACAGTAAGAATGACAGCTCGCGGCCGCGTGCATAAATATCTCTCGATTGCGGTACACCATTTTTTGTGCCCGTCAGGAAACTGACCAGAATCAGTAGGCTAAAATTGACGCCAGTTTATACTCCCATATCACGCCACTGTGCAACGTTTTTCTCTTACATTCAGAGGGGAAACACAAGATGCAGACAGACAAACATGGGTAAAACGTTCCCAAATGAAGCCAACTGATTAATTTTTTTTCTTCAGAAAAAGCTTCATGTTCCCGGCACGGCGACGTCTTGTCATTGCTCACGTGGCGCTGCCATCACGTACAAGCGATGCCTCCACACAACGGACACGGACAGGCCTCGTTTGGTAATTGCAAAGCAATGCAGTGAGTTATACACCTTGTCCTTCGGCGAAAGAGTTGCCACATCAACGTCACAAGTGTTCTCGGATTAGGAGAGACCAACGATGCATAAACAAACACTCTCAGCACCAGAACAGCCCGTGAACCAAACCCCAGAGTAAACAGAACCCTTGAATATTTCTAGACTGTAACCACCTAGGGTGAACGCACGCAAACGCTACCACGATTGAGACCATCCCGACCTCCGTGGTTGAAATCGAGTATTTCATATGAACTACTGTTGACAGCCAACATGGTAAGATAATATAACCAGAAGCATCTCCGTACTTCTGACATGAAAAAGATCCTGGTGTCAGGGGTGGTGAATAAGTGGCTGTTGATCGCGTTTTTCATGGAGTCACACCTGCCGGCTGACATTAGCGCACATTGCACCAATAGAAGAGGAATTTATGTTCCGTAACGAGATCGTATTGTTCGAATGTCGTGTCAGCATTCTCCTCTTGTGAGTGACGATTAACAACCATACGGAAGAAAGTAGCCCGATTTGTCGCAAACAGCTAGTCCAGTAGTTGAAGGATGTGGACTGTTATTGCTGCTGATTGCACACTACTGGTGACTAACCACAGGTCGAATATTCAGGTTAGTTCGCATTTGATCACATTTACAGAGGGTGCAAATGTTTTTTTCATCTTTCAAAACCAATCTGAATCGCTCTGACCACAAGAATCTTTATTTTCAAGCGGTCGCGTTTCGAAACAGGAAATCAGGAACGAACAGAAGAAACTAGAATATTGAATACGGAAGACATTTTCAACAAACGCAACTCTGTGATTTTTGCTGATACTGGGTCACAACCATGAGCAACAGTGGCTCAAAAGCATGGCTATCATCTCCGGTTAGGTGTGTAGCCGTAATTGGCAAACACCTTACCAACGTGAAGTTTGGAGTTTCAGTTCCACTCACTACAAAGATGAATATTGTTGGCTTACGTCAACAGACAAAGAAGATAGGTATCCGTTCAACAGGGCTCATCTACAGCATCAGTCAAATGAGTTGTGTCCAAACTCCGGGGACGCAAAATAAATATGATAGGATTCAAGTTGGCATTGACACATATGCATCTGAATAAGCAGAACAGATACAGTGTACCATAGTTTTATTGCACACTTGCAACAAGCGTATATGGTGAAGTATTAGATAACGAGGGCATGGGTTTGTTTTTATTTGCAATCGCAAATGCGGCTATTTTGACATTGTCAGCCCATGAACAGTCAAACACTGCACACGTAACCGACTACACCGGAATTGTATAGTTAAAAAACCGCTCGGCAAGAAACACAGCCAACAGTGAATGAGTATACCCAAAGCCCGAAAGGTTGCATAGCCCGCTGCTGGATCGTGCAGATGTGATGCTATGATTTTCGAATATACCATGTTGGTGTACGAAATTGTGCAACACGATGATTTCGACAAACATATTTTGTAAAAACTTTGCTTCAGCGGAAAGTAAGATTTTGAAAACATACAATTCGTGTATATGGAAAAAGTCTCCACAGTCAGAAAATAAAGAAATAAGACGTTCGTCAGTCTCCCTCCTTGCCACATCCGATCGACCTACTGTGTGCCTCAGACCAGCATGAATATACAGATAGCTCTGAGGTGATTAGCTTAGAAAACGGTCAGTCGGGGATTACTACTGGACGCACCAAAAGACGGATGTGCTTATGTTGTAAACTGATTCAGTCACCGAAATAGATGGCACTGCTGTTTGACTTAAAGAAGCTACTGGACAAGGTGCTGTCGCAGATTATCCTAAAGATATCACCACTACAAAGACAGTAGCACCGCTGTGGTTATGAGTGAAATGTGTGACCGGATGTTGATCAACAGATAACGCTTTCTTGCGCATGGTTGTAAATTCGATAGACCAGTTATCGCTGTACATTTCAGAAAGCATTGGTGGTCATATACAATAAACAATTGCATGTAATTCTCATCAAAAGTAACACTGATGCTTTAACTGTTATGCAGGCAATGAAAAACAACCCTAGTTTAGAGAGTTGTATGAAGGAACGACGGTGTTTTCGTTAACCAAACAATTTTCGGAGTTGTGAAAAGTGAACAATAGCGATCACAAACCAAAAAAGTTGGTACAAGAACAAGGCACCAGTGGTGTTGATTATAAAACTCAACTTCTTCGAAGTGTGCAAAACCTGATAGTCTGCGTGTAGCTAACAGGTTACATGATAGAATATTTGTCATAAACAAGAACTATTGATTTCTTGAAGGGTTTACACGGAACACAACTGCAGTTCAAGATCGATTGATTCACATACACACTTTAGTCGTGTGAATTGATCGATCTTAAGATTGTTTCAAATACGAAGGAGATGGCTTCTGGGATGGACAAGACTGGACCGCACATGGTCGTAGAATAACACGGTTTTGTGTGAATTGTTCACACCATGTGGGTTGGAGAGGGAACGCTCAGCTTTGGGTTGCCAATTTGCATTAGCCACCAGAGCTTGACTAGACCACTACGTATATGACGCTTAACCATAAGCGATGCTTACGGGAGCGCGGTGGTCTAATGGTCAAGCCCTGGCTTCGTAACAGGAAGTTTGCATCGTTCGTTCCAAATGGGTGGATAATCAACTAGCGAATACAATCGAACAACGTAACTGGTGTATTATAAACTAACAAAATAATGAAAAAAATAAGTATGGTTAGATGTGATCATTTGAGGGAATACGCTAGAGTCCACCCCAACGTCACATGCTGAACTTGATAGAATTTTTAAGCTTAGGAATACAATGCCACATTGAACTAAACCGTATACCTCCTCGGTCACATTCATGAGTCAGTTGACAAGATGTGTGGGTTATAACCATATTTTCTCAGAAAACAAGTTTGAATGACATTTCTACGCTCCAATCATTAGTGTGGTTATGGAGTATATACAGTCAAAATAAAAACGGGTACTACAGCCAATTTGAATTCAGACTAAACTTCGAAAACTTCAGTTATAAATTTCATCAGTCACTAAAGTTGTTTGTGAAAGAATCTGTAGACCCGGATGGACAATCGGGAATGTTACTGATTACGCTATGATTACAATCCACCCTTTCACATAAAACGTCATATACTCGAACCACTCCTCCGCGATTGGTTCCATTCCATAGAACTCATCAGGCAAAGGTAGTCAGAATGTTGCATATGAGCAACCGAAGACAAACCGTGTATCTGCAGATCAGCAGGTTAGGCGATTCACAAGTCGATTATTTCCATCGCATCACCATAAACAGGACGGGTGATATTGGATATGAAACAGGCTTGTAAACGTTTTGCCGGTAGCTCATAACTCCTTGACAGGACTCTTCAACTTGGGCCCAAACTAAGAGCATTTATTAAATGAGTTCTCAGCCTGAGAGTGAGTACATAAAGCACACAACCATGAACCGTGTAGACACCAAACTGACGTGCAAGCAAGGTATCAAAAGGTATTATTCTACGGATAGTAAAATATATCAACCAAAATTAGTATCCAGTCCAGTTTCGTCCTCATTTTCCGTTTTCTCTGTCCAATAACAGACAAAACAACTAGTAAACGTTGGCATTCTTTTATAAGTAGATCAGCAAGCGACTCTGACGGACATTGCGACCCCTTGCTGGGGTCACGCGATAATAGTTCCTATATTCAAAAAAGAAATTCGGAGATCATGTGAAAACCATAGGGGGATTAGTTTAACCCGTCATTTCAAGGGTTCAGGCATCCATTATACTTCGTCGACTCACTGCGGTTCGGGAGGTAAACATTAGGAAAGAACAGATAGAGTTTAGCCCTGGGCGAGGATGTATAGATTACATTTTTACCCTCCGTCAAATTCCGGAACAGCGTCGTGTGTACCGCTGGTCAACGATCGCCGTATTTCTCGGCCATAAAGGTGCGTTCGATTCGGTGGATCGATCCACACTTTTAGAGTCGCTTAAACGCAACGGTGTATCGACCAAGTATGTGAACATACTGTCGGCGCTTTACTCCCATACTTCAGCTCAGGTTACGGTTTACGGTAAACTATCTGACAGTTTCGGCACCAGGAACGGCGTTTGTCAAGGCTGTCCCCTTTCACCATTCTTGTTCAATTTCGTCATGGACGGAATAATGGCACTTACAAGATGCCGGCGTGGATCTCCTACCTGGTGGAAGGCTGATTGATCTTGATTATGTTGACGACAAGCTGTTGCTGTTTGACAACTTTCAAACGGCACAAACAACGCTAAGCGCAATTTCGTGTTCTGCTAAGTACTTTGGAATGCGTTTTGCAGGCTAAAAATGCAGTGTTTCCGCAAGATTGTTGTAATTACATAGATTTAATGTTAGATAATGAAGTCATGGAGGTCGTTGACCAATTTGTATACCTGGGGAGCCGCATCAGCGACAGCATCGAAGGTGTAGCGAATGAAACAGAGGCGCGTATCTCCAAGGCTAGAGCGATGTTCGCTAATCTGAGGCACCTATGGCGACAGAGAGGTATCTCCATGAAGCTTAAGGATCACGGATATCAGACAACAGTGAGGGCTATATTACAGCAGCGAAACCTAGCCGGTTAGGGTAGAGGTCGTGAACCGTATTCCGCTATTTGACCACTGATGTATGCGTTCCATCGCTCGTATCGGGTGGCACCAGCGAATGAGTCACGAGGAGATTAGGAAGCAGCTGTTTGACATTGATTGTCAAACGAGTT
>LUCH01001839.1:26972-51898 GCA_013368495.1 Paragonimus heterotremus
CACGTATATGAGGTGACCGTAGAGGATTGTGGTACTTTACGGTCATGAACCGTGACCGATGAGGACAGAATACCGGAAATGTCTTCATCTATGTCTGCGTCGGATCGCTCACATCAGGCAACGAAGAAGTTAGGAGGCCGATGTTTGGTAGCTTCAAGCGAGGCTCATAGTTCAACCTTCAAGTTTGCACACAATTAGACGGTTAGACCATGAAGCAAAAATACCAGCAAGACGTCTGTCATACCCAGTACTCTTAGCCGATGCTGCGGTAGACAACTGACGACTTGGCATAAAGAAGTGAAATCGTTCACCTACCTAGCCCAGAGCTTAGCGACTAACATAATCGGTGGCTGAATACTTTAGTTAGGGCAACGGCTAATCGGGCTCAGTAGCGTGAATGTTGTCGTTGTTCGGCTGAGCTGTCTGTGACATAATTGCATTCAGGGATACGATACAATGAGAGCAATGAAGAAGCTGTTGCCGCCTTACTTTCACTTATAGCTTAGTTGTTCGTTTGCAATGTGTTTGAATGTTTGGGGATAATTAGTAGCAGTTTGGTCCCTTGATTCCTTTTCTTTTTCTTCCTTATCCGCTACGGCCTGCTATTTTCTTCGTGGGTATGTGGCAGTTAGGCGTCAGCTAGAACCACCGTTGTATCGTTATCTTCAGTCATGTTGATGAGGATGGTGATGTCTGTCAACAGCTACTCCGGCTTTTAGAAAGAAAGCCCGAAAACCATATCAAAACCACAGATACGCGTCCCTTATCTACACCATATCCAAGCTGCTCATCGCCATAAGCCCATATGTGGACAGCAGGCAAAGTAACCACCCGGCAGAGGGTACACCGATCACATTTTTACCTAGCGGCAGGTGCTGGAGGATCGATGTTTCCATAACCAATGAACGGTATTGAATGCTTTTATATCTAAGGGCTGCGTTCGATTCGCTTCTTCGAAAAGTTCGTTAAAGCTGTTGTCCTGGAAGTTCCACCACAAAGCGTGGCGTCTGCATCCCCAATTTCCATCTCTCAGGCAGTCCATCAGATAATGTGAACCGCGTATTTAAGTTGAGTAGCATACCTCAGTCAACTTGCAGTAATGTTACTGAGCGGAGGTCGGCGAAAATTACGAGATATGGCGTAGTGAGGTGAACCGGGATTTTTGAACCAAGTGCAGGCGATCACTGAAGAAAAAAATTCGTGAAGACATTACTGCACATAACGGGTGTGCGACGCCTGTGTCGTTTATTTTACTCGAAAACCTAGTCTGTTCCTGATGACGATATTAACAGATTTGATATCGTCGACCAACATGGATTTCGCCAATTAACCCTCTCGTGCGAGGTGATCGCGCGAGCAACGCGGTTATCCATCACCATATGGAAATTGTTGATACACGATCGACAATACAAAAGCGCCGCCTGCAACAATTGGTTGGCGTACATCGTTTGCAATTGGCTGTTCACGACACTCACTATCATCTACTGTGATCGCCGAAGGGTGGGTAAAACTACGAGGTGATTAGGCAACGACTTGATCACGAAACATGGGGACCAGCTAAATAATATAGATGTCACCTGCTCGGTGAGGACTTTGTGGTTATTTAAAGTGATGGTTGAAAATTTCACCAAACAATGCAACTTGATGCGGTCAATAGTACGGCTACAGTCACATTACCATTACATCTTGTAATTTATTCTGTTCACCTGCGATTCATTTTTTATTGTGGGATTTCTGTTAGGATATTTCTCTTCACCGAAACTGTGAAAGGTAGCTGAAGTTGCGATACCGCTTGTAGCCAATGGTTATTTATACGTGTATATTATCTTGAAAGCTAAGATTAAAAATTTCGGGCGCAAGACAACTAACTTTGCACCAGGGTGAAAGTTGCGTTGCCAACGCGATCAACTTACAGATTAGACGAGGTTACATCACACGTTTCCGTGCAATTCCTGAAGTGGTATTGATTAAATTTTGTAAATTTTCCAGGAATGCACAACGTACATTCTCGAAATGTCAAACTCTGTATAAACTTCGGTATTTATTTTCAGTTAATCATTATAACTATTTGTCCGTCGACTGCAAACCATCGGGACTGAATTCGGTAACCGGAAACAAGCCAAAAGCAGCACATGGAATGCATAACTGAAACCAGCGCCAGTCGGTCCACGTGCAAATCTAACTGACCTTGGAATAAATAATCCTCCGTGTTCTGATCCGGATTGGCCGATTGGCCAATGCCTTCCCACGGCGATCGACCGGCCAACATTTCAAACATGAGAACTCCTAGAGCCCACCAATCCACACTGAAATCTGAATATAGAGTGTGGAAGAGAACGAGGAAGGTGCATCAATTTTATTCAATCACAATAGAACTGATGTACGAACAGACAGTACTACGATGCAGTATAAGCAGGTTTCGTACGAGCTCAGTAAACAACCCACATGAAATGTTTGTATAAATCACGTTTTTATTAACCAACTGGAGTGGGCTAACGTGGTTATCAGTTCAACTGAAAATATCTCCAAGATGCTATTGTTAGAAATAAACCCTTATTAACCGCTTGAGTGTATTTCAGTCTTACGAATGTATACCGTACAGCACCGCTATAACAAGCGAAAACGTTCAAATCCTTCTTGACATGTTGGCTATTAAGAACTCTCTTACAACTATGGTCTCGTCACAAACAATAGATTGGTGACCCTCACACATTTGTTCGTCACAATGAAGGCTACACGGTGAACCACAGCTTAATCAATCTTATGTCACCGACAGGTGTGTCAACAGATAAGAGTACATGGCTCGTGTCTGCAGTCATGAACTGTGCCAAATATGTTAAGTCGAGTTCTCCGTTTGTATCACTAGCTCACTCGTATACAATGGGCACCTCGTTATCGGAACCAAGTAAGCGAATGGGAGGACAGAAAATGGTCTACATGACAGGTATTAACACAGAATCTGCTTATGTTCGATCAAACGAAGATGAGTGAGGGTCACATAGAGTTATGGACTGAAGGGCGAGGTAAAAACGGTGTGGCATTAATTGCGATAACCATTCAGCACAATCCCCGAATGAACACAGCTGTGAATGTAACATGCTCAAAAGACCAGATTCCGTGCCAAAAAAGATAAACGTGTCAAATTTTGTTTTGTGATTCCGTATCTTTTACGGGTTTGCCGCTATGAACCGCATCAAAATAGAATATTAAACAACCATGTGGGCAACAGTAACCAAAAACAGACAACCGTCGGTTGTAGAGATCAAGCATTACAATAATATGAAAGGTGACATGGTAAGCCAATCCTTTCTGGAAGATAATTACGATACAACGTCGATACAGATACCTCTTATTAGAAAATAACATTCTGGCTGTCCACATCAGAACCACAACTTGATTAATTGCATATTTTCCGAAATTGTCTGTATTTATAGAAAAAGAGTCATATACAAAAAGAAACAAAGCGACAGATACTTGATAACCCTGAACGAATACCTTAACCTTGAGGATGTAAACCACAAACAGTAAATATACTATCAGTGTTTGAGTCTCTTATAGACGTCCTGGTCATAGGTTTGGGAACCAGAAGCAATGTAGGTCATTATGAAAGTCAGCGGCTTTGAGGAAATCATAAACAGAAGCTGCTGTAAACAGAGAATGAAGCAGTTCTGTCATGGCCGGCCCAAAGCATCCCTCACACAAGACGTTCTGAATATTTTACGGCTCACCAAAAAGGTCGATAGAAAACCATGCCTCGAAATACTTGGGAACGTACTGGTAGCAATCGAGAAGGAAGGAATCCAACGCAGCGCGACGTAAATTTATGGTGGGTGGTGTACGATTAATTTTTGAAAGCCCCCATATAAAACAACGGTAAAATGAAACGTGATATGGTGACCTGAAAATTCCTAACCAAGCCTGGCCAGGCGCCTAACCATGTAGGCCTCAAAGTGGTAAGAGGTTTTACACGATCGTAAACGAAGTCTAATCGATGTGTTCGCTTGGCACCCAAGTCGTCCAAAACGACTCGAACGACGTCAGCCCAAGTTATCAGTGTACACTGGTCAATCGCATGATACGACTACAATCCCAAATGGAGTCAGACAGCCAATCATCCAAACCAGTCAAAACAAACAAGAACAGCCCAACCAAACAAAGGATCATCGACTAAAACAAATGTAATTTAAACAAGACCAACCGGTTTATAAATCGTGAACAAATGACGACTCCTTTGACAAAATTGAGATGATTCACAACTGATAGGAAGTTGTTCCTGAGCTTTTGATGTATACAAGTACAACCACGAGTCAATTGTGATTGCACTCGTAGGATGTTTCCAGGTCGTTTAGCAGAAAAAAACTACCTTAGTGCAGACAGAAATAGGAATAACTGCACAAGGAAAAACACGAGAAATTAGACTGCGGTAAAATTGAAGGTTACGCATAGATGCATATCTCATTGCTTAACGGGGCTAATGAATTCTGTGCCTTCAATTTAGAGAGAAGTCTTAGTCGTGGGGTCATCGGTCGGAATTAACAGGACAGTTACTGTAACCCCACTCGGTGGGGGATGGATGCATCAATCACGAGCGAATGTGGCTGAGCGTTTGCATGTGGTTATTTCCATCATATTTAATGTGAAGTCGATGATACAGTAGTTGACACGACTACCTCATGGAAACGGAGTTTTAATCTCGGCTGTGGCAAGGATATGCTCCTTAAACTGGTGTTTCCGACCGGTTAGTCATGTAGTTGGTATATGTCTCTAACCTGGTGACAGTTGCAAACGTTGACCGAAATTTTTGCACACTGCGGACAAGTCAACATAACTTTTTCCAACGTCTGATGGTCTCAAATAGAATGTTTATCGACAAATGGAAATCCGAAGTGCATTTTGACTGTGTACTTATCAGGAAGGAGGGTGAACCTATGTAATCTGGACTGTATCAACTAATATACACATACATGCAAGCAACAGTAAACAAATTTGGGGCGTGGTAAAGTGAACTAGACTTGCACATTCGGCGGTTAGCAAAGTCCCGAGGACACGCCGGGGAGCATCGGTTTAGCTAGTCATTTCACTATTACGTACGTTTAATGTTTCGCAGACATATAAGGTAAAGGACCTAAATTCAGTGGAATCTATATATAGCACGAAATGATGGCATGAAGTGGAATAACTTGCCACACTGTGTATTCAATGAAAACACACTGTGTAGATTGGTTCAGCTTCTAAGCTGCATAAAGCTGTATGCACACACTTGTACTGCACGGAACACTGAGATACTTCAAAAACCTCGAGTGGCGCAAGCAGAAAATGCTCAGCAAGGTTTTAGTCATACGACTTGTGATTCCACCAGACAATCCGCAAGAGCCGAGTCAAAACCCAAGTTGGGCTTCCTCTTGAACTGTCTCAAACAGCTCGCCGTGAAGAATGATAGCGACCACAGACCCTCACCAGCCTTGAAACAACATCCGGAACATTACAGAGGCGATTTATAACAAATTGACTATCAACAACGATGAATCTGTCGAGCATGCCTAGAGTTCACAACAAAGCAATCGTGGTTGAGGAAATGCCGTCAGTATATTCTAATATCTGAGAATATGCCCTGTACCTTTAAATTTGACAAACAGTCAGACGTTATTCAAATTCTAAAAACAGTAAGTGAGCATAGAACGAGCTCTCTAGTGAGACGGAAAAACATGAGAGCACACAGGTAATCAAAACCGGCTTATCCACAGGCAGCCAACGACTATGTAGATCGAAGTGTAAGAAACGTGCATATACATAAAGAGCTACGGCAACCGATAAAAGAGAGTTAGTTCACTTATTTTTCAAGTGGAAAAATCCGATTGATAGGGGAGTGGTATACACGTACTATAGTTTTCACCCTTGAGTATTTCCGGCGCAATGTAATTCGGTGTACCACAGAATGTGGATGTCATAACGTCGGCGGTGATGCCCTCCTGTGACAAAGAAAACAGAAGTGTGAAAGCAAGCATTACTGTACAACTCTAAAACCAACAACCAGTCAGTGGGCAAATAAAAACAAGACCTAACACACCAAAGTCAATTGACAAACTCCAAAAAGTCACAAAAAGCTGCCTCAACATTGTCTTAAACCACAACCGCAGGAGTGAGAACATAAACTCACATGTCTGTACAAAGTGAAACTCTATCGTGATTCCTGTAGTGGCAGTAAATGTTGGTTTCCGTCGAAGCGCACACTAAGCTTAACACTATTTTGATCACGGAAAGTCAAAATGAACAAAGGAGAAAATATCGGAATAAATCTAACTGGAAACTGCATACAATACATTCCCACAAACAGATTCAGTACGGTTGACGCTTTGTTTAGACTCACCAGATCACACAATCCTACTGGCGAAGATATGCTAGTTGAAATGGCCAATAACGAACCTGACGTCAATCACGCTCTCAGTAGAGTTACCGGAACACTTTCGATGACAGCAAACACGAGTAAAGAGCCGAACAAACTAGATTCGATCGGAAGCCAAATTATGACTTTCATCCGCACTACTTAGCCAATCGCAGAACTCAACGGCGACTTACAAGACTACTTCCATCGTCGAGAAGCGCTAACGACCGCGGACGAATGCATCATGTTTCCCAACAAGGAAGCAACCCTCCGAAATGTACAAGTAAGTTCTCACCGAGCACCGAGACCAACCGAACTAAATCCCCGGCACACAACATTGTCAACTAGCTATACATGAACGACCAAACTGAACACCACCACCATAATCGTGTTGCCTAGCTATGGGAAAGCAAGTGAATCATGAATTATGTTATCAGTTGGTAGCTCAAGGGCTTTGGTGAAGACACTGCATGAACCTGGCAGCAGCAATCAGTAAGAAATACAACTGGTAATCATCGGTCTCAACATAAAGTAGTTGCAAGACCCAACCATCGAGGATCGAATATTGGGAATTGCATACAACTGTCTCCGACAAACAAAGATGAAAAACAAGGTGAACGATACTTGATGTACTTGTTTAGTCTTCCAAAACCCCCCGTCAAGAACAGAGCATCCGATACATGCGATCTCAGGAGTACCACATCCAAGCAAACGGAAAGGTTCATCGATGTCTTCAAACAAACACTGCTAGGCGAGAGACGTCTCAAGCCAGATTTTCCAAAGCTTCCAGATTGAACAAATCAAAATATTTTGGATGGTAAGTAAATAAATTACTAAATGCGCACATTAGTAAACACTTTCGAATCAACGGCAGAAGAGCCGCCTCTCATAACCCCTAGGTTAACGGAATCAGGACTGCACTTCCAGACAGTCGAACATTTCAAAGAAGAGGCGTTGGGGAACTCCGCTTCACTATAGAAAAGCCTCCTTACGATGAGAAACGCTTTCGGTCAATCAGGATGGAGAAAACGCGAGATGTATTGCCTACTTGATCTTTAATTCGCCGTGCTCGTTTGTCCTTTGCCGATTATGACTATTATTATTATCAATCCTTCAAAATCCCGATTCCAGATTAGAAGGTCGCCAGTCACTCGGTATGTGCCCACGTCATTTTGTCGCGAAACGAGCGTTAGACAATAAAGTGGCTTTTCCATTAGTCATCGGGTATGACTTAGCACCAAACAGAGGGACCAAGCGCGCTGAAATCCAAGCCAAAGGAAAAGTTTTTTATCTCAGGAAAGATGATGCAACTTCTCTCGACACGCTGTTTTTCAAGAGGCCTCCAGTACACTTTTGTAACATGTACAGCAGGATCTTCAAGCATCCATAACAGAACTTGTTTTGTGTAAAAAAGTGAAGTGGTCCTTTCTTGTGATGAACTTCAAAAGTGAAATTAGAAACCTTATGTGGCATGATTTATAATATGACGGAATAGGCAGCATCTTTATGAGTACTCACTAAAACTTAAACATCAGATAAAATCCAAATCACAAAACTTACGGTGAAATGCCGATTGATCACTGATGTGAAGTTCCTACGACTTCCAGGGCAATGAAGAGTTAACAAACGATTCTTTTTTAATAAAGGAGAACCTGTGTCTTCTTAACAAGTTGCTTCGGTGTATCAAAGAAGCAGCGAAGTGGTCGTTGAGTAGATGATCTTGAACGCGTTAGTCCCTGAGCGCTAATCCTAAATGACATTTCAGTTGCTAACCGTGAAAGTCAAACCTCGAATTTTACAAGAGAATTCATTTTACACAGGAGATACACCAGCGGTAGTTATTACTACAAATCAATTGCAAATGCTGACAATATTAAGCAGAATGTACAATGTGTGCAAGAATATTCGCACGACTCTCGAAGAGAAGCATGACCACACTGTATTGCTTCTTGATATTCACTGTTAGAAAGCGTGATGGAGCAATGTAACGACTGGTTTCGGTAATGTCGTGGACTATAATCAGTAGCTGCACTTTAACAGTTTTGCACTGATCAGTTACAAAGATGACTTGGTGGGAACACCATTCGGACAAGTCGGACTCATTGATTCTGCGGATACGCTGGAAATGGAACTAAATAACTTACAGTGTGTCCACGGAAAACAGCTCTCCTCCTCGAATCTTTAAGAGATTCATGTTAACAGTATAATGGTAACCGGTATGGTCAGATTGCCCAAAAATATGGTGATTTCAGACACTTCATTTAAAAAAGAAGAAATGAACGTATCAACACCGAACAGACACGAGGCAGCCGTCAAACGTGTCTTCAGTAACATTCATTTAACAATTTATTGCTTGACTGTTCGCATTCCAATACGAGCAAGCAAACGGCCGGTGCCGCCGCCCACCAAATCACACGTCATTTAACCACTTCATCGTGGATGCAGAGTCTGGTACACTGAGAGAACCTAGGACCATCTGCCGACTAGGATTAGCGAACAAATGGGCGAGCTGAGTCAAGTGCAGGAGTACGCAGAAGCCAATACAGTAGCAACTGTCATCAGTCACTTAGATCTATAAGCAGCCGCGTCTGCCATCGCATGGAGCCTCACTGTTGTCGCACCATCAACGCAACGTGACCAAGGAGCTCAAGGTCATCCACAAAACGACTAATCGGCGGAGCCGCCAATATACTGAAACGATTATAAAACACAGACCAACGATGAGCATTTAGGAACTGCTTGTGCCATTTCATTGCCACAACAGTAGCTGGGCTAGCGCGCCAACAGACAACTGTAGTCTATTTTATGGTTTGCATTCGATCTGATAAACGTAACAACCCGAATTAAACACATGTAACCGTGTAGCGAAATCTGTCACGATATGGAACATGTCATATGGCGTTTTTGATATCACTTTTCGAACTGATGATACGCCGACTTTATTATTATGCACACCGTGTGCATCCAAACATTGTGTTCATCATGGAGGTAGAGACAAACAACCGACTATCATTTTTAGATGTTGCCGTGTTTCGCAGAATGGTGGATCAATTAACAGGTCAGTTCGTATGGAAAAACGTGGACTGGCCAGTGAACGCACATTCTCAGCTTTGTTCAGCTGAAGCACAAGCAGAACTTGGTTTACATCACAAAGTCCAAAAGGCCTGTAAGCCAGAAACTCCACAAGATTAACTCCAGTACATTGGATACACACCAAATCAAAATGGATATCCTCAACGATTCCTGGATAGAAACACGCAACCAAAAAAGGTATGAACTCGTCTACACGAGGAAGAAGAAATATCATTTTGTCACTCTATCGTACAACGGTGAATGTACCAGTGAGATTGTCATCCTACGGCAAGGGAACATCTTATCGTTCAATACCTGTTCGGTTCCGATTGCACATTTATAAGATTCTCTTCGTTCTTTTGTGTCTAACCTCTCACCTGTTGATGTCAAGCTCGTTACTTTGGAGGAACTACATGACGGCTATTGGAAATGATTCGTGAACATCTCTCGAAATGGTTTCATAACGGTTCGAGAAAGTCCATTTTTCGTGCGATCGATTCCCACTTAATTGACATTGACCGTCGAATAAATCCGAATGAAACGTTCCGAGTCATCTACACGGTTAGTCCAATACACTACAGAGCTATCACAGTGCGACTGTAATCAATGAACAAAACCACTACTACAACACCAGTCTGTGTGCCCAGAAACGGTTCGTAAAAAACCCTTCACCTGTCTTGCCCAATTACTCCACAGCCAATTGGAACCAAAGCAAGTAGGAACCATTCGGCACCAACGAGCACGTGTCCCATGACAAGCACGTGTGACACTCTCAAACATTCACCAACACTCTCACCATACTCTAGCAGATTGTAATTCCCATCATCTCTGTGAGATTTTACCACTTGATTTGTTATGATTTTCATATATAACCCACATATACCCCGTGTGATTACAACAGTCCGATGGTTTTTTCTGTCACACTATTAAACATTAGACTGTTTCCTAAATACCATCCGAAACAAATAACCGCACGACACCTTCTATTAACAACAGCATAAAAAGAATTCCAAAAATGTACACAGTTCACTAGACACCATAAAAGGCATCATACAAAACACACAGAAACCTAAGCTAATAAAAAAAACTGCTGCAGGAGTATGGAATTGTCTACTTTGTGGTGTCTCTCGCCAATTTAAATAAAAACAAAGCAGCAATACAATATCCATGCTCATCGATGTTTGGTGGATTCTAGTGTGAACTGACAGAGAAGTCCACCTTCGTCAGCAGTCAATCTCTTGGATCACACTCAGTGGATTCCATATGATACAGTGGAATGGACAGGTAACTGAGCCCAAATGTGGTATTTCCGAACTTCCAGCGTGGCAACGTAGCTCAGCTAGTAGGATGCTCGTTCTGCTCGTCACTGATTCCAATTCAGCCAGAATCCATATCTTTCACTATCGGGACTCTTCCAAAGAGAGTAGACGTTTTCCGTCTATCTATTAATTTAGTGGGCTCTGGTCATGACTGTTTCATTTAAGAGGACCTGGAAGTATTTTGTAAGCGTGCCCTTGAGATCCAATGGAGCGCACATTAGCAAACAATGTGCGGTGTACATGCCAACAAATCTATGTCAATCACGACAGACGTCCGGGGTTCCGAGTGACCTCGCATGAACAACGTCACACCACGTTCGCGCCAAAAGAAAGAAAACTCGTCGTTACCATTACGACCGGTAACCATGTCGAAAACGCGGCTATTACGACACAGTGAAATATCACAATGTGGTTGTGCGATACGGTTAAGGCTCACAAAGGATGGATCATGAACAACAAGAGAGATCGAACGAGTCACCATTGAATGAAACCGGACAAACGAGCGAAAACCTACGGTACCAGCCGAACATTCAGAATGAGGCATAAATGGACCGGACGTTTCACTAAAAACGTCCCCGCAATGTGGACTTCAATTCACTGTTCACAAACTGGATAACAAAAATCCAACAACTTTTCACCCCACTATCAGAGTCAGCAATCACTGACACTTCTAACTGTGATAGCTACGCTAATCCAAATTGGGCCTACTCAAAGTTGGGGGGTTTCGAATCACCTTCCACAGATGTAAAAGATAAAAAGAGATCTCACCGGCGGGCCCGAGAGCATAGATACACTGGGGTGTGATGGACTCAAAGCAAACAACCAAAACTCCTACAAAGTGGTGCAAAGGCTTAGTAGTTATGTTGTCAAACACCGCCTAGTACAAGTCATACAAAAGGGCTACGTTTACCGAGTTCAGCACCTAGATTCTTTTAGTAGTGCCATATACGCAGATCAACGTCAGCAGATATCACGAAACCACGGTTCCTCGTATTATGACATCGCTATTCTATGAATCAGATTAGTCTTTCAAAGACTTTTGTGTCCTCGTGAATCTATTTTCAGACAAGATGATAGAGATGTATCATATTAACAGTGCCCAAGTTAGTTAACCGTGGTTTCATTTTTCAGCTATTATATGGCGTATTTTCAGCCACACAACATACCAGGTCATGTTACTTCCGGGCTGCCAAACCCCAGAAAACCGATGCTAAAGCCCAAAACCGCATGATTACCAAGCCGACGTGGTGACCACTGAGTCATCATAAACTCACACAATTCGCCACGTGTTGACCTGCACGGACCGATTTTCACACTTTCTAATCGGTGTTCACTTAATAAAATATAATCAACCTGCTAGAGCTGTCACAGTCATAAGCTGGCTTCTGTTTAACGCATGCATACACAGATGATATATAAACACACACATCATAGCATCCATATGGAAAAGCAACAAAACTGTTTGAGTTTGTAATCAACTACCACGTCGTATGGCATAAATAAGCTCTCGTAAGCATGAACTCATTCAGATGAACGACAGCACTATCGTCATCATGTCAACGACAGCAACAGAGCACAGCGGTGATGTTTCAGTAGCATGCAACTACCAGAAAAACAACCCAAATTTAACAGTGGAAAAAAAAAGTTGGATGGAAGTTATCTATTAAAAAGTAGAAGGATCTGGTTGATATAAACTGAAGTTCATTGAAAATCAGTCGATTAGCTGCATGTTTCGCCAAAGAGGAACAAACAGATGATCGAAAAGTAAATGTGTACTAACTTGGCTTATACGACCATCCTTAGAAGAGTACCAACAACCACCAAGGATTTCGAATTCACATTAAATAACCTTATTGGTCAATTGCAAAAACCGACGTCAGACGTAAGTTCGGCTTTATCCACAGCTCATCACCAGTGCATATATGTTTGAACAGAATGTTGGACTAAAGGTTTGGGAGAAGAGTGTGCCATATTAGACAAGTATCGGAGGTAAACGTTCAGCTAAAATCGCTTGTAAATAGTGATCGAGTTACTCGCTTTTCATAACATGCCACGACAGTCATGATTCAATCGACGCTTCACTCAATCGAATGGAAACCCCTTACTTTCGTACTACTTTGATGACTATTCGTAGTATAAAGGTTGGATACACGGAGCTCTCAACAATGAGTGGAATTCGGGTTAAGCGCTTCGTTCAAATAGAGGGCTTATCAGAAAAGGTTATTTGGATATAAAAACCGACACTAGGTTTGAGTGACATTCAAATCATAATAATCCAAATCTACCCAGCCTCCGCATACTGCTGCCTACAGTTTTCCCACCGACCTACAGACAAACATGTTTCTCCTTTATTACACAAACTGATAACCGTCGTGTTTATCACTTCGGTCATTTGTCGATATAGTGGATGTCTGGAAACTGACACAGGAGTTGGTTGAAACAGCGGTCAGGCGCAGACGTGATCGGCTGTTTAAAAACCACTGACGAACATGTGCCCGAAAGTGAACAACGTGCGATCAGCTGAACAACATGAAACGGTCTATCGACTAAGCTACATAATACGCCACAAACGTGATGAATAAAAGCGGAAAAAAAGGCCGTAACCCATTACCAGCATCGGAATCTAAACTGTTTCATTAATATTATCTCACTGTATGCAAGAGTAATTATTGCCCCTTGCCATCACGAACGATTAAAACGTCCTTTCAACGGACAAATGAAGTAATCAATACGTACCTTACACATCCCATAATCCGTCAGTTTAATATGACCCTCAGAATCCATTAAAACATTGTCTAATTTCAAATCCCGATAGATAATTCCACGTTCGTGCAGGAAATTCAATGCCAAACAAATTTCCGCGGAATAGAAACGTGCATAGTCTTCAGGGAGACGCAAATTACGTTGCATGTAGAACATGAGATCACCGCCGTTCACAAACTCGATCACGAAAAACAGGCTGAGAAAAGTCAGATAAAGAAAGGAAAATATTGAATCAGATTTGGAAGTCACACAATGCAAGAGAAACTTTGGGATGATGTGTTGTGATGCTCACCGAAAAATCGACACTTCTTCGAGTTCGAATTCCTTCCGATTAGTACTCACTTCAGCATCTGCCATGCAGTGTGTAATCAAATCACATAGCAATTACAATAATAATATCGTTACAGGCCAAAATTATACAAGACCAGAGATCTAATGGAAAAAAAAATCAACCTGAGACATTAAGAGCACCAGCTGGAATCTGGTTCGTCCTGTCAACCGATGGTGTCTAAAAGCGAAACTGGGCAGCACATCGTAATGTGTTGGAGGAGGAGATCGTCATGAAGCTGTTGACTGAGTGATAGAAACAACAAAACATGCAGAAATATATTATTACAAACATGCATGATATTGCGCATGACTGATGTGTCTCTGAATCCACAACAAATCAGTCCTCGATAGTTCCCTGCTGAAACATTCCGTCGGAGTCTAAGGCTTACCAGTAATTTCAGCTCATGCATCATACTACTTATAGGCGCTATTGAGTAGAGTACAGCAGTGGCCGCAGGTAGAGTGAATAGGTGATTTGAGATAGAATCAGTCCAAACGCACGAGACGTTTATTTAAATTGCACATCGACTTCTCTGTAGAACACAGAAAACAAAGAATGACTTAACGACAATGATAAATCAGCCAGTGAGGCGTGAACGAAATAAGAGCACCAGTGATGTGCTACTGTCTGCGAAAATGATGGAGGTGAAATAAGCACGAAATCATTGGTTCTGGACTCAGCCATCAGCTGAAGAAGGTATTGACTGTAAAAATAAAGGACTGGTGTGATGGAAAGGGTGTACACAGAATCCATACTTATTAGTAGCAAACCCCAAAACAACACCCTATTGTTACGTGACCACGTGCTGCATAAGCAGCGACCAGTTGAGAACGAAGTAAAATCAATTGTGTAGGCGAAAGGAAAGTGTGACAAAAATGTATGGCTTGCAGCACACAGAGCGGTCAGGTTCTACTGATAGTTAAGATGTACTGATGAGGCGATCGTAATGGGACAGTAGTATGACTAGATTTCGAAAACACGGCTCCATACACAGGCACAATACACAATCAAAAAAAGCATGTGTCGCGATTAGCAGGTGCAAACGAAGCGTATATATATTAAGCATAATACAGGCCACGTGAAGTGGCAAACAGGTCACAACATAACAGAGGAAAAATTATGGAGTGAGCAAGGCAAATAAAGGGAAAGGTGTACAAGAGTGGAAAAAAAATATTACACCAGTGCATACAGAGTCGCAACACGAGAAAAACTGAATTCCATTCTTCATCATGCCATATGGCGTCCTCAGCCAAAGGTATTGACTGTCCATTGGACCCCAGCTAGAAAGCCGCGAACGTCCTACTGAAGGAAGTTTACATGTCAATGACCTGATTCACTGAACACAAGTCATGCGCCGATCATTGGATTGCCGTCTCCAACCTAACGCACCACTTGTAAACAATGAACTACACATTAGATCGTCAGATGACACTCGTAATACTTGGCTAAACCAATGACGCCTGAGACGAGATAAGTACGTCCAGTGGTCAACACAGTTTGCCTGTCTCGAGGACACATCGGTGAACTTCGTCACTGCCAACATGTCGCCCCTACCACAAGGCGTTGATGCTTCGGAGACATAGGTGATCGAGAACAGACAATCGGTGAACATGTTCTACAAGAAGCAAGGTTTCGCAGTCGTACACAGATCGTATAATGGCACTCTACAATCGGCACCTTTTGGTCAGGCTCATGGCTGTTATGATGACGATGACATGTGGATTGGAAATGCAGTCCACAAAAGATTATTTTCTTTATAGTGACTGCACCAACGGAAAAGTCTAATCAATTACAAGACCAATACTCTCCTGAAAGCAATTTTATAGTCCACTGAGCAGACATGCAATACACCAGCAGCAAAATCAGGGCAATGACAGCTAAGCAAATTGTCTTAAATGATCCACTATAAAGCTGCTTATTTGTTCCATCATCTGTGTGATGGCTGGGTTTGGTGTAACAGTGGCAGCTTATCAACATCAGGCGAACTGCCACTAAGATCTCGTTTTCAGAAGGTTAAATCATTCCCATGTAGCCTGGTTGTTGACCAATTCTTCAAAAAACATCGCCTATTTGTAGGAGAGCCGGTTTAAACGAACAAGATACGCAGTTGAGGAGTCATCAACCATTGCGAAGGGAACAACGAAAACGGTGAACACGACTAAAACTACGAAAGAAAATAACAACGCATGAGACGCACACGACAGGTCACATGCCTGGATTACACAGCGTTGGACTGAAGAAGTCTAAACAAGGTCACTATGGGTATTCGTAGCTTGACTATACAACCGGATGGTTGGCTCTTGACGTCAGTACAAATAAGCGATTTCCAACTCAATATTAGTTAATCGTAAGCTCACGTGGATCATACGGACGAAGGCGAAATTCCAACTAATCCACTCCCTGTTCCGTTAACCTATTGTCCCAATTCAAGCCGATTAGAACATGTGCTTGCCTACTCCTTTCTTTGACTGCACACGTCTGCATGTTCTTCGTTCCGCCCACGACGCATCCATGTGACACATCCACTGGTAATCAATATTGTACGATCGCCACTGGTTCCCTTTCATACGTTCGAGGTCGTATCACTACGACTTCATTCGTTTCCATTCTGTCTTCGTACGATAGTGTCTGCTTGTCCCTTCAGTTTGTGACTCTTCGTCCCGTTTCGTTGCATTGTTGAAACTTACTTAGGACTGCGAAGGAATTGAGATTTATAGGGTGTTTACGCAGTAATTGTTGTATCAACAATACTGCTACTTCCACGATCAACATTCATTTTAGCACATCGTGATCATGGGATTCGGAAGTGTTATTCAGCATCTACTTGGTAAAGGTTATATGGATGATGAGGAATTAGTTGAAGAAAACTCAGTAACTTTTGCAAAAGGTCATGGGCACTCACATCGTTCGTAAAATCGCACGCTTTGTTATTACTCAATGCATTACGAACAATACCTATTCGGATAAACCGTTAAGACAATATCCGCATGGATCCCCAGGTTACCGATCACACACGCAAATGCTCGGCGCTAAACGTTTGAGTGGCAACGGTTACGTCTCTAATTCATTCAAAGTAAACAGCAATCACCTCAGTTTGCCAGTCTGTACTCAATTCTCCCGCTTTCGATTGATCTATTGTTACCAAATGATTAACACTGATTGTCTCCATCAAAATGGAGAAAGACTGATTTCAATCACTGGGCCATGCTGTTAGAACGGAGTAATTAACTAGCGGAGTCACGTTGCGAGGGTTAGGATTCCAGTCAATTCTCGACCGAAATCCGTCTGATGACTATGTCATCCGGTCGCAAAGATTGGTGCAGTCAATTGCACACAGATTCGAGGTCGCGTACCACATTCACGCCTCCACTGAAGAGTGTGAGTGCGCGCTAACGTAGGGCGAGCGAGATAATAAGACGAACCTAGCGGACAGAGCATGCCTTTATGCATAGAACATTGTGATTGAACTGAATTGTTGTAAAGGAAGGAATGAACAACGTTAACACGAACCGTCAATCGTGTATCAATGAGGATGCGTGCTTGGGCGAACAGTGCACACGAAGCTCGTTTGTGGTAAAACGTCCCCACCATCTTAGAGCATTCATCACAAACATGGTCCAACTGCACGATCAAATATGGTAGGATGTTTCATTATGAAGTACAAGGTCAATCTTAACCATTGTAGTTAAGATGACAATAAGTTTCATGTAAGCCGTTTCCTCCGAAATGGGTTCAGGTCAATGGATGAACTAACTTGCGTGCGATGTGCACTGTACATACAGTAAAATGGCACTAGCTACAAGAAATGTGGGCTGTGGGGTGAACAACGATTAAGATATACATATTTAACCCAAGACATAGTTCTCCGCAGCCTGGAGCGAAAAATTACAGAGAGGCGTGAAAACAATCTGAAATTCATAGCAGATACTGAAGTGAAATGACCAAAAGGGGCATTAATCGAAGAACAGTGGGTCTCCATATCAGGTTTCATACCTCGATATATAGTCATGATCTGACTGACTATCACTTTCTCTAGTAGACGCCTCGGCATCCTAACTAAGGTTCTGTAAAACCACGAAACTGGCGACATGAGTCACGGCGGTGTATGAATCAGAAAGGATAACTTCGCAGCGCAAATGAGTATTGTCCATGGTTTGAAACTCGTAATGAAGAACTTGGGTTCAGGGTGAGGAGGCACTCAGTGTGAAGTCTGCTTCAGTGGGGCGCTTCCGGTTGTGATCCGAAAGACAATGAATATCTTTGAGAACGCTGTGTGATATGGCGAAGAACAGAAGTCAGTGGCGCTCGTGTTGCGAGTCTCCACATGCATCGTTATAATTTTTTTTGATCTACATCTTTTCCTTCCTCACATTACACACTAATTTTTTTTCTCATATTGTGACACGTTCGCCACCTCATGTTGTTTATATATATATATATATATATATATATATATATATATGAAGTATTTAAAGAGGCACACACTGAGTAGTGAACGATTTACAGTGAGGTTTCAAAACCACACCAGGATCCGTTATCCAATATATATATATATATATATATATATATATATATATATGTATAATGAAAAACACGACCTTGAATTTCACGTACTTAATACACAGCAATGTACACGCAACGTGAAACATAAATGGTAGGAAAACAATAGCAAACATATGGTAGAAACGAAGTAATCAGGGAAACGTTAGAAAAAAAGAGATAAAGTACAGACCTCACTACATGTTCCATACGGCCATAAAAGATACGCATTGGTGTGACGAAGCATGTCAGCTAGATTACGTTAGAGTTGTCTGACTGTTATGTCCGACAATGACCTCAAAGGATGGGTCGTCTGACGATACAAATGCCAGTTCAAGCAAACACGAGATAGCTGGCGTATGAGTAACAACTGTCCGGAAAGCACGATTCAATGTTATGGAAATATATAGTAACAGACCTGAACAGTAAAGCCTGACATCAAAATTGAATTATGCTCCATTGAAAGAGCATCATGAAAACAATAGAAATACCAAACACAATGAATATCACCTTACCGACTTTCAGTTTGAAAACAAGAATGTAAACCGACCAGGAATGGGTGGTTGGTCGCGCATTCGAACACGTGCTTTTCTGTTTGAACCCACTCGATATCCTGGAGAACACAATCAGCGAAAACAGATGTAAGCAAGTGATCAGCCACGGTTAAACGTAAAGGCAACCAGTACGTAGTTTGGATGAAAAACCACGGCTAAACAAATGTTCGAAGAGAAGTCTGTGAAGTGACGACAAGTTGTGAATTGAAGAGGTGAAAATCACAGGCACCATTTTAATCTCACCGGCAAATCAATTTCCCGGTGTTGATCGTTCGAGTTTAAGCATACGTGTTTCACAAAATAAATCCTGTTTCTTCCCTTTCTTTTACCGTTAAACTATGGTTTATTCTACTGGTTATGTTTGTCCAGGATGTAAGCATCAGCATCATTCACCAGTGGAGTGTCAAAAAATGATAACACAAGATCTTAGTTTGACATACATTTCAATGGAATGTAATATGAAAATCACCCAACATCGACGGCAGTTGTCGTACTTCCATAGAATTTTCAGTCAGTCACTTTCCAGAAGGTGTTCAAGTTATTGTGAACAAAATTCCCTAATGTGTATATCAATAATGTCAATCAAAAACAACCCATTAAACCGGCGATTGATAAGTACAGTTTAACCGTAATTCCGACAGCGAAAATCAATTGATCCATTAAGGTCCCGAAATGCGGTGACACAGGTTCACCTATGAATCACACCAAAAGGTACTGTGACTCGGACCACAGTTGACCTGGACAGTATTCCTCGAAAAGATAAGGCAATGTGTAGGTATGCATGTCGGAGGAAAGACTAAGCAAAAAAATAGAGATTCATGAAGAGTCAACAATATCACGGTTAGAGGCTCGTCAGTGGCTGCGACATGCTGCTATGACCGAGAGTGTTTTCAACCAGCAATCCTCGATTCAGAAGATGGTACCTCCCTATTGGATCGTCACCTTAGTTACGCGCTCAGTCGCTTGGCCCAAACCGAGAAATCAGAAGAGATACGGCCGCACTGTTTATTGGACGAACGAGGCGAGGCGAGACGAGACGAGACAAACTAAGGCCACTGAAGCTCTAGATTTATAGGACAAACGATTGCCATAGATGGGCGACAGACACAAAGCGAATCAAATAAGACAGTTATAAATGGCAGTCAGGGTATCAGAACAAATCACATCAGAGGGGGCGTCAGATGGTGATGCGAGAAAAAACTGTTCAGATAGCGGGCAGGCGTTCGACCGCACACCTGCAATCTGATTGGCTGAGTGGGACCATACCACCATCTAAGACCATACCGTCCGAGCTGGGCCGATCGAACGATGTGGCGTGACACGTCCTGGCTGTCTCGTTAGGAGATGCGCCTCCTAACACTCCCAACCTTCCCCAGCAGAGCCATCAAAGTTTTCACAGTTCGTGACTATAGAAACGCCTAACCATTCTGCGATTTTTGCCGCTCGTCAGCGATCGCACTGAACGATGCAAAACAGATTACTTAATATAGCCAGTGAGGACTGTGTATCTGCATCGCCTCGATAATCGACAGCAAACTCTTCATCGTTTGGCTGATATACTTACAAAGTGAAAACAATGAAAGCGGTTTGGATGCTGTCTGACAGATACCAGTTGCTAGTTGACAAATAGTAAATTACCTGGCATTAAGCACTTAGGTACAGACAGGGTTTTCGTGAATTAATATTTATCAATTACAATTTGAAACAGTTATGTCCCCCGATAAATTTAGAACACGCAAGTAGAATTATGTAAGATGTACTCTGCAGAGACATTTCGACCGATCTCTTCGGTTACGATACGCGGACTATGATCAATTAACATACATCAATTTAAATAAGTGTAAAATAAGAATGAGTCATCAGCTGCGATAGAAATAGCATACAGTACCAGTCACGTTCGAATGGGTCATCATTAGTTAAAAACAAGCGAACAAAATTCAAAATTCAAACTGGTCGAGTGAGAAACTAACGGTGCAGACAATGTGAGTCTTACAGTAAAACACGCTGAAATAAACGGGAACTAATAGGCAGTCCAACATAAAACTTAAGACAAGAGAAGGAAATAAACTTAAGTAAACGGTACAACCAAAACATTCGAGTAATAACAACACTTGACGAATGAGTACATCTTACGTAATTCTACTTGCGTGTTCTAAATTTATCAATTACCTCGTAAAGGAGATATTTATACACAAATGACTATACGGCAATTGTGCACCTGTGCCACTTACAGATGTCACTTAAGAAAATTATGACTATCAATCAAGTGAAGCTATTTTTTTGGCTGTATCACAGTCAAATACTGGCTTCATGTTTTGAAGTTTTCGTGTCAGTGAGAATAACGTTCGTACTTTCTCCGCGATCATACTTCTGCTCCTCTGGAAAGCTGTTGTCTCGCTGTTAGGAGGACACATTTTTAGTCCAAAACCGTCTCTTTTCTCGAGAGAACAATTCTACGCGATAAGAATTGGCAAAAATGTTTAGAACGGCTGAGGGGTAACCGTCACTATTCTTTTATTTGTACAACCTTTATTCCGCTATGCTCATCGGTGGCTTAATGACCTTAAATAATAGTTTCGGTAACTGTTCTTCGATCTTTTGATTCGAAAATGTTTGTGCGTCGGTATGCATCATATAAATAACCTGTAATTCCCTCTTTGTGGCACAGGTTTTTGGAGTGGAACAAAGTGGCTTTTCTCACTCGTCTTTCGGTTTGATTTGAGAGCAATTAACGGGGACTGCCGCGTTACTCTTCGGACCAAGATTTCAATCAAGCGCATTACTATATCGTGAACGAACCAGCGTATTTTCCAGAGGGACTAAAACACTCGCTTCCGTCAGTGATCAGCATGAGTCAGTAACAGCTACACATGATACAGAGCTTTGTGTTCGAAACGGATTACTGCCGTATACTGCGATTAATTCAATATGTTCAGTTATTTACAGCAAGTCGTCATTTGTCCAATCAACATCATGCGTCAACTGACTGGAGCAAAATAAAGATTTGGTTGGCATTCATGAGAACGGCTCAATCACTCTAAAATATTGATCCAAAAACAGGGATAGTACTCACCCAAAAATCGCTGGCAAAAGAGTGTCTTATACGTCGGTACTACCCGATAGGTTTCAGTTGCAACATGAAAATTGTTGTCCCCATGCCCAAATAGTAACATAACATCTAGGCTGGAAAACGAACACTTGACCGGTTCATGTACTTGGGAGGCTGTACAAGAACTGACAGAATACTAGAAGTAGATCGTAGATCGCATCATTGAGGATATGGTGATCATCTTCAATTCAGAATACCTTTAGAAGTCTAGATAGTTATTGAGTTTACACAACTATAGTCAGAATAATTTTATTGTAAGACTGCCGATAAATTTTAAGACTGTCACGCGCACACTGACTTTTGAGTAACGATATACACGTCCAGCCGAACGTCAAAGTTTAAGCAACTGGACCGCTACGGAGAGGGGTTGTGTCAGGCAAATCATACCCGGCCTTTCGAACTTGAAAACGCCTAAATTTAAATAAACAGACCAAGTAGTAAGAACTTCAACCTCATATTGTAGCAGGTCGTGTATTCAATATGAATTAAAAGGTAGTCAATCGACGATGACTTGGCACAGATATTAAGAGGAGTCACCAGCTGCACGTATTTACGTCCCGGGCTGGACTAACCAGACATACTGGCATGAATGTTGCTGTTTGTCTGATCTATCTGTTATATAGGGTGAATTAATAAAGAAAGCACCGAAAGCAACAAAACGAATGTCTGTTCCTCTGTGAGATGTGGTGGATACCTTGATGTTGGTTGTTTTAACTTGCAGATAGAAGTTTAATGATGTGCGTCCTATCTCTCTTACTTTTTCATCTTCTATCCACACAGATTATTTCCATTCATGGTTGCATAACAATTACGCAACAGTATCAACCTCTGATACACAGATGTCACGGATTCTTCTGCTTCTTGAAACTTAACTGTTTGTTTGTTTTTCTCTTCTGTTGCTTTACTATGCATTCATACTTATTTAGTACTCTGCAACTTTGTGGAACATTGTCAGGACTAAAAGCAGCCCTAGTTATCGTACCCAAAGATATGGCCCAAAGTTGAAATGACACGAATGAAGATGATCGCTTGTTGAATGTAACTGCATGAACGATGGGATGTGACTGATGTAGACCGATGAGACTGGGCAAGGTTCTGGTTCACCGCACTATACACAATTTCGCGACGCTATAGGTTCCGGATACATCGGCCGTTAGATGCATCCCTGTCATTATTGATCAGCTATCTCCTAGAAACGAGAAATCTAAACAAACTGTCCCCTTGGGCACCGTCTTTAAATGTATTATTGGTATAATAGCGCTGCCGTACTTCCTAATGTATTGCAAAGGTTACCCGCTGATCTGCGAACTACCCGTCAGTAAGCTTACCTTTAGAAGTAGACGGTTTTTTATGCTTATTTGTTCTATAGCGGATTCCAGCGTGGATTCGGAAACTTACAATGATTTGTTCACTACTCAATGTTTGCTTCTTCCACCTATTATCATGTACATATAACACTGACCTCTGTTGCCCTCACATGTTGAGGGCAGTGGAAGCAGTATGGAAACTGTCTTGCTGATTATGTCTTACTTTCACCTACAGCTCAGCTGTTCGTTTGCAAGGTGTGGACATCTTGAGTATTTAAACACAGACATGGCTATTTTTAATAGTTAGCTTCTCTACCCTTCTGTCTTTTTCCTGCTGACAAGGATTTGTTTTTTTCTCCATGGCTGTATGGCAGTTAATCATCAGTGAGAACCACAGAGGTATTGCCGTCCATGACGATAATGATGACCCACGTGTTGGTTCGGCTTGTGCGCAGTATTGGAACAGAAGGTTACGCGAACGATGACGTCGGTTCTACCGAATACAACCACCTCAGATAGACCAAAGAGGAGCGGCCAAACAAAAAGTGGCTAAATTCAGTGGAGTTGATATCGCACTACGGACCACGCGAGAGTGCTTAGATAATGATGCACGATCCTACCAAAACTATTTTCATGGTTTCGATACTGCCGTCTTTCGAATAAGGAACAAGGGAGTTGGTAAAGGGATCCTTAGACGAAAGAGCACCTCGAACGACCGATGGTTGACCATGGTCACCAGCGTATTGTGCAATAAGTGTGTAGAGCTTTCGCTATCGTTCAACAATCTGATGTAGCTTTGAACACATCGACTGAAAGTTCGCAGCGAAAAACTGAGATAACGAAGATGCATAGTCTTCACCGGTTCGGTCACGTAATCCGTATGCTGATGGGGCTGGTTGCAGGTAGTTTGAACAAAACTGCAAGGCGGTCAAGGGAGGACGTGATCACGAGTTATGAAAGCTTTGACTATCACCCTGCGCAAGCTTGGCAGGTGCCGTTTGCCTGTTTGGGGAGTCTGTGACCATCCACATCGCTGGTTCGGAACAATTTCTGACATGACATTATGCTGCAGTCATCGGAGAACCTATATCTGCATACTTGTTGACTTTTCTATTTCATAAAACTCGATCACTTTTGAATGTTTATTTTCTTTTTCCTTCTATTCGCTATACTCTACAACATTGTGGATCGCTATCAACACTAACGACATCCCTAGCCACAGTACAACTCAAATCCGATATAATGATGACGACGATGAGGAGGAAGATGGTGACGGTAACAATCACAGTTTATACACGCCAATTTACAAGCCTCAAAATCTTCCGTGAACCGTAGCACTGAGCAAACCTTACTACTGACGAGCTTAGTTGGGCGTGCAACGTTATGCAGAAAAGCATAACTCTGGAAACAATCTTCACCAGCAGTTGTTCATGGATTGCGTTAAATTAACCTCACTATCCTTAGGTTGTTCGTGTTACGTCAGCACATACGTCGGCGTCCATATATATATATATATATATATATATATATATATATATATATATATATAT
>LUCH01001839.1:51998-84209 GCA_013368495.1 Paragonimus heterotremus
ATATATATATATATATATATATATATATATATATATATATATATATATATTACATATACATATACATATGTATATATATATATATATATATAAACTAAAAAAACCACAAGAAGTGGCAAACGTGCGTGAAGAATCTGATTTTGTACTCAGATATGACACCTTACTGTTACTGAGTAATCAAGCAGTCGACGAATGGTCGTTAACGTAAGCTTGGAATTTGAGGTAGGTTTATTCTACATCTCAGGGCAACTGGAGACGGAGATGCAAATTAACTGCTATCCGTTCAAGCACGGTAATATTAGTGTAGATAACTGTAGCAAGAAAAAAATGAACGAAGGCACTAATAAACAACAACATTCACCTCTTCATCCAATATGGTCTCCTTCTTGATCACTTTCATGGCGTAAATGCGTCGGGTCGGAATGTGTTCGACCTGAAACACTTTTGCGTAGCTACCACGACCGATGACTTTTAACAGCTTGAAGTCCTTCAAACCGACCTGTCCAGGCACCGTGGGGATCACAGACATTTCCGCAATACGTTCCTCCAGAATAGGTAAAACGCGATCCTTCGGCAAACCCGGTTGTGGCTCAGATGGAGAGCGATGCTTTCGCTGGGAAAGAGAATATAAAGTTAGCATGTATTGTACAAATTTAAATAGTGATTTAAAAAAGGATACTGAAATGGAACATGGTCATTCGGTTGAAGGAAGCGGACACATGATAAAACTACGGATATTGTGGTTAAAAAAATAGGTCATGTAAATAAACTGGAGCAAGCGAAGAACAAAATTTGCAGTAAAATGGTTTCAAATATACCCATTACGGTAATGAGAATAAAGATATATGATTATTATATGGAGACTAATAAAGTCCGATTCACGAATCAGACGGGAAACACGGATAGCTAGCGTAAACGATCGACCGCCAAGAATGATAAGTCAGTCATACATGTAACAAAGTACTCCTCTAAAACGGACCCAAGCTATTTAAGCGCGATCATATCTTGTAACGGATGTGAGCATGAATTGCACTGCGGATGCCTGACGGTGTCTGCTCCACACAATAGGTACTCCATCATGATGACACAGACTGAACCCTGATTAGTCTGCTCGGATGGTTCGATTTCATAAACAGCGTCTTATGGGTCAATCCATTTTTAATCGAATGTATCTATCTATCAGAAAAAGAACGAGAAGTTTGAAATGATTCCCTACGTCAACCAAACGTTGTCACAAGGTACTTAGATTATTAAGCCCACCCACAGAACGACAGGCACAGATTCCAGTTCGTTTTTCCTAAGGGCAGGTTGCCTTCTTTGTAAGTGACTATCTTAGACAGCTGCTTGTACAGGAACTGTCTGGATGGCTAACCTTGATAAAAAGTGCCATCCACGAATGTATCGTTTTTTTGTCAATAATCTAGTATCGTCTTGCTCAGCTTGTGCTTCCACCTGCACATCACATCCTGACGGCTTACAAAAGCTGATTCAGGTTGATCAATACTGTCAGTGGACTGAGTTAAGAGTGCACCGAAAGGCACACACTGGTAAACAAACACTGCACAGTCGCCTCAGAGCATGGTGTGAGTAGGATTACATTCTATGCGTGTATGACCAGCTGGGCATGCCCGTCTGACTAAAGATCGAGAGAACACTTAGTGATCAACCATCTGCAACTTTTGTCAGTATTCACCGTTTCGTCTGTAAAGGGTAACCCTTTACACATAAAATTAGTGCTCTGATTAAAAGCTGTAACAGAAACCCAACAGTCAGAACCCCAATCCACTAGGACGCTGATATTGCCAACATCATTTGATATATTACGAATACACATATAGACATATATGTATAACCTACGTTAAAACTACTGTGGTGTATGTTTCAGCAATAGACTTTACAGCGAAGGGTGAAAGCAGATGATAAAAACTAAAACGGAGACAAACGAAACGCAGGGCTTTCAAACCAGCTCGCCACCGGTTTCACGTCGGTGCAATTTTTTAAAATGATTACGACTCAGCTAAGAAGCTTCAGTAAGCCATTCCGTGGAATCACGTCATGTACCGGGCACCTTTCAGACTAATCAAAATCGTGCGAAAACCGAACAATGTGAATGGGTACAACCAATAACAAACAGCAGCAACCACCGATATATTGCTGATCCCGATGACGAACATCGGCGAGCAACGTTAC
The DNA here is from genome assembly GCA_013368495.1 of Paragonimus heterotremus. Taxonomy (NCBI): domain Eukaryota; kingdom Metazoa; phylum Platyhelminthes; class Trematoda; order Plagiorchiida; family Troglotrematidae; genus Paragonimus; species Paragonimus heterotremus. Next base: position 54,189 of record LUCH01001839.1, read on the forward strand.
GCCTATCTCTTTCCCTTTAGTTCAGTTTTTCTCAATTTGTTCTATTGATAACCTATTTGAACTTGTGATACTTGCAACAACCGTTGATGCTAATCAACGCTCCACTGGTCTCACCGATATGGTCACATTCGAACGCTAGTGGTTTGGCATGTGTGGCGTTCTCCGCACCCATATCGAAAAACTATGGTTCACTATGAGCCGGTAGGTGCATGAGCTGTAAATCAATTACTAAAATTGCAAGCGCAAACTTATTGTTGTAACCCCCTCTAAACGGTAGGCTGGTTCGTCCTAGCTATCGTAATTCGCTTGGCAGAATTCGGATTCTCGTCACGGTAATAATTAACACGAAAACCTCAGTCCCGAAAGTTACCGCGACTGTCCCGTGTTCGCTCCCAAGGCAAGCCAAAAGACGCGTTCAAAATATGGAGCCTTGTTCCGCTCCAAAACGTGTGCGACAAAGGCGGCAAGTACAAAGGATTTATAGGGCACGTAATGTCCACACATTCTCAAGACATCAGAGAGAAGAGATACCGGAAAGAAAAAGTTAGGACCGCACATGTACATAGCGATATAAAAAAGTCTCAATCGTTTTGAGCAGTTCCGCTAGTTAGGGCTGGGTCGAGTGGTTTTTTTTTCTTCCTTCTCACGACGGCGGCGCCCTGGGACGGTCACAGGGTGGGCGCCCTAACACTTGTCACCTATCCCACAACGCTGTTTATGTATGACGGGTTAGACGGGAAATGATGATGTGCTAATCAATATACGGTTAAGGTAACAAAAAGTGTGAATTTGACGGTTCCTTCAGCATGGTGCCCTCAGTTTTGTGGAAATAGTCCGAAAGAGGATGATGCCGTCAGAAATGATGAAGAATGCCAATAAAGCATACGTTACAATGCACAAAACCGTTGAAATAAATCTGAACCTATCAATACAGATTTTGTCCTTCTCTCATTTTTGATCACTCATGTATGATAACCTATCATTTACAGTAGGCACCGAAATTAATGTACAAACGTCAAGCCACATCTACACAACGTTTATGGCGCCGATTATCTTTTGCTACAGTCGAACCTTGATAATTATATCATCTCACGATCACAATTAAACAGTAACTGAAAATGTGAGCAAAATCCAGCTTAAACTGCACGTCGACTGTGTTTCGTAGATGATGAAGAATTTTCGAAGATCCCCTGAGTGGTTGCAACACAAGACTACAGCTAACTACCTATTGATTTTTCTCACCTTGTAATCTTGTCTATTTGAATTTAGCATTCTTCCAGGGGACGCGCGACTGATGAAATCCATCACATCTAAGTTGAGAGTAACCCACTGGACAAGTATACTCGAACGTTAACACACGGAATATTCAGTCCGTTGCACTCATGATGTTCATCTCTGTAGTTTCAGCACTCGCCATTCTCCCCTAAAAACAGACGACTACCGTTAAACCTCCACACCTACCACTGCAACTCCTTAAAACCCTTCATCTGCAGCTCCATAGCCTAGTCTGTTTTCTTCAACTATTGGACCACAGATGGGAACATGCCCAAACAGAACACGTTCAAACCATTCCCAAACGACATTGTCAACGGCACTGAAAACGTTTTCTAGAGATGCTGTCGCGCCTTATGTCGTCATCGAAAATACCCTGTTTATGGCAAACTGAGTTGTGAGGCTACTGTCCATTTACCTCATACCTGTTTGGGTTGTCGGTTGCTCGTTGCACAATCATTCCCACTCAGTTTGTTTTAGAAAGGTGACACATTTGGTTTTCGTGACCACCAACAAAGTGGTCGGCAACTGTTCCGATTTAGTTAGACCTCATCAACACCGGGAATTCGTACCAACATACCGTGAATAAACGTCGGGTAATAATCGAGACATTTATCTACCAGACCAGAGCTACAATGAAGTATGTGGATTGCATCCCCTAGCTGTTACGTCCCCTTTTCTCAAAAACTTAGTGCGACAATTCTGGCGCATCAACAGAAATGTTGATAAACCACATATGTTTCGAGCGGGCACACTGAAAGTTGGATGAACACAGTTAAGCTACCGCGTGGTTTATTAATTAGATCGACTTGTTGATTGTTACACAGCCGGTCATATGCATATGCCAGCAGCCACACGTGTTGCATACAGCTATAACGCGCGGTCAGCTAACCGGAAAATTTACAGTGTGCGTGAGTAACAGCATTGCTGCAGAAGAAAAATTATTTACCCCACGAGTGCACAGGTGACCTGTTTTTGGTAGGATGCCTGGTGTAAAGCTATCCGGTTTACGCAATCATGTGTTTTGTCGATTTACACACTGTAAGGTCGCAAACAGCAGGATGACACCATAAAGGACGTGTGGCTATATAAATTTTGATGGACTTTAAATCGATTAATTAAAACGTGATGCTTTTGAATGAAATGGCGCTGTCCACGAAGGAAATGATACAAACAATAAGGAAGAATTCACGAAACAGTTCTCTTGAAGTGATCTAAAAATGTCAGAGGAGGCGCAGAAAAAATATTAAAAAGAGGGGTTTGAGGTTGAAATTTGTTAGCCTTTAAACGTTCTCAAATACAATCAATAGCATTTTGTTTAGAAATGATGCACGGATTACTAATTCCGTATGCAAGGGAGTAAGACAAGAAGTGAAGTGTACCCGAGTAAAGGGTTTGTTGGCAGAAGCTTTCTGGCACAAAACTGTATGAACCATCTAAAATAACTGGTTCTGTCGGGACTGTAACGAAATTCCACAGAAAGAAAATGTATACTGATGAGTAGTCAGGGAGTTGGTTAGTTTCAAGTTAAACATCACCTACAATTGATCGCAGCTGTCACAGTCCCATAGACTTCCCAGCCGGCCCATTTCGAAAAGAAGCACTAGACTCGAATTTCGCTCTCACTAGAGCTCGTCAGTAGTGCATATCCTCGTCACTGCCGAGACTAGAACCACGGCCACGCTGTTCATGAGGCAACCGTGTTTATCACTGCGCCATTGACCTCACGTTAGGCACGACCGAGGATAAACAGGATACGCGAGGATATGCATTACTGACGAGCTCTAATGAGACCGAAACTCGAGTCTAGTGCTTCTTTTCTAGAGAGGCTGACTAGGAAGTCTATGGGAATGTGATAGCTGCCATCAATTGTGGGTGATGTTCAACTTGGAAAAAAATGTATACTGACTAAAAGTACACTTTCGCACGGGTCTCGACAAAGACTGCATTGAACAACCCAGCGGCCGTTAAGTTGCAGAATGTAAACAGTAGACGAGTAAGTAACAATAGGCTGCGCTAATGTCTACAACCCAAACGAACGGAAAGCACTTAAGTGTACATTGGGTTTACCATGGTTCTGCAATATTGATAACCACTTCCCCAGTGAACACGTCTACTGGGGTTGAGAAATCGAGCAAAACCAGAAATTCACGTGCAATCAGAACCTTCGCACAAACATCGGTCGGTAGTGAAAACTGAAATTAAGACCTGTGTCGTGTTAAAGACACTCTAGGTTTTTCAAAACCACCGAAGAGATCAAACACTGCAGATAAGAAGGCTGTGATGTTTGAGTGCTACAGATCGTATCACTTAGACTCCTGAGTATTCGATTAGTCGATTGCTTTCCCAAAACTTTCGACAGACCGCATGCATTGAAAGCCTAACGATCATATCTAGAGCCCATGTCAAACAGCGAAACAGTACATGCAATGTTCCCGGAAGCGTCAATCGAAGTGACAACCACGTATTGACCGAACCAATTCGGAGACAGAAGAAAACGCAGTGAACCTCTCTAGGCACCTCTCTCAGCACAAAACAATCAACTTCAGATGGTATGAAGAATAAGTAGAGGATGCTTGTAAAAGAAGAGGCGAAATGCTAGTGCACAGGTATACATAGACAGAAACAAAATATCAAGCCATTCAACACTTACTTTGTCTATAAATGCCGGATTTAGGATTCCAACACGACGACCTAGAAAAGTGGAACAGATAACAGGGTAGTAAAAACGAAAATGACGACAGGCAGATTATGGTTAGACACATCAATACTAATCTGGTTGTCCAGGCGCACTAGTAATGAAAACCGATAACTAAAGGGCTGAAGACACAAGGCGCGGAAACACATCAGTTGTAACACTTCGTGACGGAATCCGGCTAGGATGCGCAGGCTGACAACTCAGCACAGACTGAGTGGCACATTCGTTTAAAGAAAACGGTCGTTGACCCGACCCCCTCAGTTAATATGACCAACGGATTTGCGAAGGTTCATAAATCACGGTAACCAGGACATTGTGGACTGCACTCTCGGTTTAACTAAGCTGACGTGGTTCGTCTCAGAGCAAAAGTAACAAGACAAGCAATAAAAAGGTAGGGCAATTTTCGGAGGAAGCATTCGATAAAATAAACAATATGGTACCAATAATGGGAATGAGAAAAAACAGACAGAATCAGCCGGTACCAGCTGCTTAGAGGAAACAATCAAACAGACAACAATTGAGCCAAGTCGTTCAATCAATGATACAAAAAACCAACCTGCTTCCGATTCATTTTGATCACTACTTCTCACATCCAAAGCGTATGGACGTGCGGGATGGACATCCGGATCAGAAGGTACGGGAGTCACGTAGCCATTATTCGTGACTGCAGGATAGGGCTGTTCCGGATTCAACGGTGTAACTCTGTCTACAGAGACGTTAGCGCCGTAGTTGGGCAAATGCATCGGGTCGCCACATTTGTGTTGTACATAGGCGCGACATCGTCGGTGTAATAGCAGTCGGCAAGTGATGCACTTGAATCCAGGTTGTCCAAGCCCCCATATTCGACCTTGGCAGTAGGCACACTGAGCATTCTGAATGGCCGGGAAGTTCGAAAAATCACACAACAGTGGTGTTCATGATTTCAGAAACGAGATACAATTAAGAAAAATAATTAAGAAGACATGCCTACTATAGACTAGGGGAGAGAACAACAATCACGACACATACGGACAAGTGTACTATCAAACAGGTTGCCGAGAGTTTGCACTTCCAGTAGTCTAAAGCAACTGGAAGATGGAACGAAGTCCAACAAGCGGTCAAGTATGTCATCAAATAGCAGAAAGACAGGATTACAAGTGTTTAGATAGAAAGAACTGAGACAGCCAGTCCAATACCGCTTACCATGCTCGATCTACATTAGAAGCACCACTAAAATGCCATTTGGTAGACGATTTAAGCCAACCGATCGGTTGATAGAAGGTAAAATTAGCAAGCGTGACTTACACGTATTCAAATTTATTCGAGTGTGGATGACAGAATTGCAATCGGTCAACTTGTTGTGCATTACTTGCATGTCCAACTCGCACCCTGTCCATGTTAACGGATTCCAAGAACTAGAGACCTCACAGGAACATTGCTATCTAAACAGAACGTGGGACTCGTGATATTGCATCCATGATATGCGTATGGTGGTAGCCATTTACCCAGTAAAACGTGAGGCATTTGTACTGAGCAACATTTTCGTCATCCGAGTAACCACAGTGGTTTATTTCTAGCAGCCAAAAGATTCATGATAGAAGCCGTCAAAACAGAGCTACTTCGTAACCAGCAGTCAATCGATACAGTTTAGGCCATCCTACAATGTTTGTGATTATTCAATTGAGCAAGAACACTAAAAAACGACCTTGTAATCGTTCACATGTAGCGCCGATTACTTTCAAGCACACCGGTACAGCTGGAGCCCCGACTAGCCATATCACTCTTATTTGAGTTTGGACACTCTGAGGACATACAGAATAGCTCATTAGCATACTAGTTAGTGTAACTCCCACTGAGTGAAACTAACTGAACGACGTTGAGCGACAGTACACTGAACGCATCATGTCCCATGCACATTTGAGGTACCGAACAAGGCGCAATCAGCAAACTATATCGGCAACAAGAGATGAACAAAGCACAGATGGACATCTACGAAATCAACAGAGCAATTTTCAGAGGGGCCGTTGCTTCCTTTCCATGTGATGGCATACTATAGCTTAACCAAATTCAGATGTCTCGATATCACTTTCGAGTGTCTCGATATCAATCGAAAATGGCCCGTGGGAGTTAGCTGGGTTTCGACAGAGAACAGGATCACAAGGCTAATGTGCACACGGGTAGCCTGGAAGACAGAGATTGTTTGGCTCTTGCAGAGTGAAAGGATGTGGTCCTACCAGATGCAGAGAGTAAACAAAACTAACGCGCCTGGACCTAGCTACCTGGGACATCTTAAATTGACATCGAGACAAGCAAAAGTGTTATAGAGACATTTTAAACTGAAAAAGCTATATTACCCCCAGCAATGTAAACAGCTAAGCAGGTGTTAACAGATTGTAACGGTACGGTAGTAATAGTAAATCCATGAACAAGAACGTGATGTCTGTTAAAAACAGAAAGCGCAATACGATTATCGTAAGGTTGAATGTGAAATGAAGCAATCATTAACTGATGAGGTAGCGTTAGATTTAACGGCTAGGAAACAGCATGCACTATGTGAAACACAACAGAACGCACAATGGGAGACAGAAGTTTGACCTTGGAGACAAAAACAGACTCCTGACACAAAAGCTACCAAGGAAGCACAGAAAATCACAGGAATATTGATCACACCAACCTCAGTAACATAATCAGTCAGCAGGTCAACACACAAAATAATCGAGGAGCAGTAATTAGTATAATGACCAATACTACAGGCACAAATCACAGAGAGGACAAGGCGGGAAACGAAATCAACACCACGTTTCACACACTTACAACAGTAACTAAAAGATTTTCATTTTGCCCGCACTATCAGCATAGCGTCTTGGTCGCAATTTGGACAGTTCGATTAGTGCAAAACTCAAGCCGAATTCCTTCGATTGGCCAACAATCTCAGTCCTCGTATTAGCTAATTCGTAAGTCTTGTCCTACGTTAGCATGAGAGATTCCTCTTTCAAAACCACTTTCAAATTGCGATCAGTAGTAACTTCAGCTACTATCTGCTGTCAATAAAGAGTTTTCAATTTAGTTTAAGGGGATAAACGTATAGTCACAGCATTGTATGGTTTGAGATAAGTGACTCGTATAGCTCCTCAATGGTTCACTGATTTTGACACGTAACAGAACAAAACAAAGCAGAAATTATGTTGAATAGGAAAGTCAATTGGTGGCGTACTAGAGCTATTATCGATGATAGTGACACCCTACATCTCGAGTACCACACTGTCACATGAAGACTGCCCGATGCACACCAACAGTGGACGCGAGTCGATTATATAGCAGTCAGTTACAGGTGGCGCCACTCTGTTAGACTGTCTCGCAATTTGGAGCAACCACCTGGACTCGGATCACTGCTGTGTACGGGAGCTTTGTTTTGACATTTGTCTACAGATCGCATTCGCGAATTCAAAATGATCAGATGACATTTGAGCGAAGCAAATGCAAAAAAAAACCTCATCAGAAGGCAACTGTAAACCAATTTTCTTATTTTAGTCCAATTGGGAAATATAATAAACAGAAGAAAATTGCGGTAGATGTGAAAGCTTGATGTGAAAAGGTATGTTTCGAAAGAATAGTACGGTTACAACAGAATCGGACTTGTTTTGTCGGCAAATCTAAGTTACAAGTGACGTTCAACTCCAAATGTCGATGAATAAATTAACGACCATCAAAAACTTGAATGCAGCATAACAAGAACATCATGCAAACACCGCGTGATTGAAAGATATTAAGAAAGACTGTACATAGAAGTACCAAAATGCTGGTTTCCCTGATTTGTCGTTGTACTGGCCATCGAATCTGGTTATGCTCATATTTGAAAAGGATGATTCTTTTATTACTAAACTGTCACGCTAACAACCTGGTTTTTGATGAAGAGTGCAGCTAATCTCAACAGAACTATATAAACGACTGGACCCAAATGGACGACTACTGTGTTCCAGATCAATCTGGAGTTCCGGCTTTCGAAGAGTAACAATGGAACAAACATCAGATATCTTTTTTTCTCCACTTTCTCGAGGAGAACTTCATCAGGCATCAGCTGAATGAACATTACGTCCAAATTACTCAATGGTCCCACTTTACGCTGGTCGACTAAAACCTACGGAAAATCGGACAAGTGAGAAACTGGCACACTATCGAGCCAGTCTGGTGTGCAGTAGACACGTTTTTACCTCGAGACGGACCTCGGAGCATTGACACTCTTACACACAGTCGACCAGCGAGAACACTATAGGCGAAAAAGTTGCATTCGACATGGTTGCTCGTTACGTTCTCTGAAACTCTCATTCGAATTGGAGTTCCAGAACAACACGTAACTCACTGTGTCCAATGTGCAAGCAGAGCAGAGTGTGTGGATAACCCTCTCTAGTGTTCACCTCTAGTGGGTTGTGTTCACCAGAGGTATTCAAAATGCCCATTACTGCCCAACTTTCTTATGAACGACATTCTTGGATGTACGGCTGCGAAATCCAATCAGCTTGGCGTTCGGTTTTTCACAGAGCCAAGTTGACTGACATGGAGTATACGAATGATATTGTCTCGTCTGACCGCTGTGCCGAAGACTGCAGACTATGCCGAGTGAGGTGAGTAACCGGTATGGTTTGTACGGAATGCGTCTCTCATATTCAAACTGTAGTGTTGTTTCACCACTGGAGCATTTCTACTGCCGAGTTATTTATTACGGACACTGTGATTGAGTGTGTGGACATTTCTACATACTTGGGTTGCATTATCTAATCAGTTTGCAATGATACTGATGAGATGTCGATAATGGGAGCGAGGACATATGTTGCATCCCCCACCTACGATATTTGTGGTGCCGAACGGACGCCTGATGTCAACTGAAATGACAATGATTTCATCAAACTTGCTGTGTTTGATCATCATTGTCACCGTCAACTAACTCAAACCAAATGAGATGACAGTGTAGGCAATGCGTCCGTTCGTCAGCGCGTGCTGACGAGATATCGACAATGGAAGCGAAGGCACGTGTTCTTTCCAACCTGCGTCATATGTGACGCCGGACGACCAATTGAAATAGAAATTCTCATGTTTTTGTGTGTTTTCTGTTTTGTTCTGTGGTTCAGAACCGCAGCCTGTCCGTGACAGTGATGTAACCAGACTCTCTGTGTTTGATCATCATTGTCACCTCCAACTAACCCAAACCAAATGAGATGACCGTGTGGGCAATGCGTCCGTTCGTCAGCGCGTACTTTGATCGAACGGTTACCAGTGGTTGGGTCACGTAGTCTTCCGCGCCGGGGCTCACTTACTTACACCGGTAGCAGTTCAGTAAAACCGCATGGTGATCGACCAACAACGCGGTAATTAGATATGACACTGGCTGCTCCACTTTGCAAAACGGACACGTGTCACCCGCCCGATCGGTGTTCTCACGATCACCCAAATCGCTGGTTAGAAAGGCTACCAGAGATTACAATGTGCAGGAATCAATGGTGCGCCTGTATTCGTAACATTTCGCGTTTATCAGCCCGGCCTTTTTTAATCTGTTTTTGTCCCTTTTGGCATTTTTTCCTTGCAGATTACTCCACAGAATTGATGCAGTCAACGATGGCTTGAATCACAATACCGTCTCGTTAGGGCCTTGACTATCGTAACCGGAGTAAAAAAAAGTGCGGGAAGTCTGAAACGAAGAAATCTATTGAAAAAGCAAAGCATTAAAATGTAGCCAACATATACGCCCCCGGAGATATATGAGTAGTTTCAGCCAGGTTGTCAACAAAGACATTTGCATCATTGTCATTAAAGATTTCAACTGATTCTTACCTGTGGGCACTATGTCTCAGAAAACCGTTAGTCCTGACAACGATCCACAACATTGCAGATTACTAAATGAGTACGTGTGTATAGCAACGGAAAAGAGGAAGAAAACAAACGACCAAAAATAATCGAGTTTCACGAAACAGAAGGGCCAACAAGTATGTAGATATGTTGGTGTAATATTCGGAATTAGGGACTTGGAATGACCCTAGAAATCGTACTCGAATTAAAACCTCTCACGCAAGTGGTAAGGAGCAGACCTCGTACTGGTTGCAGCAAGCAATTTTTACTCATGAGACTACAGGCTGCATTTATAGATACACAATAGCATTAAACACATCCCAATCTGTCACTGACTGATCACACTGACACCCGCAAAGTTAAACTGTAAGCTGATTGGTGCAATGCAGAACAAAGAACTTGGCAAACAACGAGAAATGTAACATTGAGGCCTTTTGTCCAATCCTGATGTGGTATCTTAATGCGACGTTTGGATTAGTCAGCTATTAGATTTATTATGTCATCGTTTGGATAAGTGGTGAGTCGACTTTCGTCACAGTTCGCGACTGACTGCAACATAATGCCATGTCAGGGAGTGTTCCGAACCAGCGATGTGGATGGTAGCAAGCTCCCCAACCAGGCAAACGGCACTTACCAAGCTTGCGCAGTGCGATAGTCAAGGCTTTCATAACTCGTGATCACGTTCCCCCTTGACCGCCTTGCAGTTTTGATCAAACTATCAGCAACCACACTGTGAAATGCGCGATGCGGCAGACGCTCCATCAGCATACGGATTACGTGACCGAACCAGTGAAGAGTGTGTATTTTTCTATCTTGGTTACCGGTCATGAACACGCACATTCCCCAAACACGCGCCGGCGAACTGTTGTGTTGCTCGCAGTCAGCTCATCTGTTACAGGCTAACTGGTGGAGACGATGGTAATGAAATACCGACGTCTCTGGACCATAGGGCCAAACTTAACACGCACACATAAGCATTGTGAACTATGCCTTCAATCGACAAATGAACGTTGTTGCACTGTTTTCACCATCCTCGTGGACACTTCGTCAGCAATACTACAGACTGACGAGACGACACTAACCAGAGAGGTGATGCAATCGACAGTCCTCAGCAGTCTGCAGGCAATAACAGTGTCAACTCAATTTTGTAAAAACACCGAACAGTGAAGATGTAAAGTGCATATCATAGAGACCAGTCACGCCATTTAACCGTTATGGCACAGTTTGTATGCCCTCTGCAGAGTAAAGCAATGTCTTCCGCATACTCAATATCAATCAGCCTATTGCCTGGCAAAAGCTCCATTTCGAGATCCTCGGAACTTCTTAGTTCTCCTTCCAGAATATCGTCAATCACGAAGGCGAGAAGGAAGCGGGAGATCAGACAACCCTGCCGAAAGTCATTTGACGTGCAGAACGCTCGAGACAGCTGCCCATAAATGCGCCCTCTGTACTCATAGCGGGCATACGACTAACAGTATCGGTTAAGCTGAAAATCGGTGACATGGTAATGCAAAAACTAAATAACTCTCACTGAGTACAGGCACCAAAAAAGGTCGAGCACTGCAAGCAGCCGGGAAAGAGACAGAAGACTGATTGTACTACCTAACGGTTTGAAGTCCGTAACGTCGAGTGTTGTGTCGAGAAGGCAATCAAGCAGAACATTGTATCGTCGACATGGCCAGTTGGGCCATATCGGAAAGCGTCAGTTCGTGGCAAGAAAAACAACATAAAATGGATGGATTACCCCTCTGGTAAAGACGGGTACAAACGAGTGGAATCAACGTAAGATCACATGAGAAACGCCCAGTGATGCGAGCATGTTTTCTCTAACAGGTGGATTTGAATAAACCATAAACAGCATTAGATGCGAGTCATCGATAAGTATGCACAGGCGTGCCAGCGACAGCGTGCTTGGTCACACAAATGATTCGGTATTCCATCTCCTAGATTTTTCAATCGAGATCCAAGCGAACAGGTGATGCACCCGATACAGCGACTAGCATTCATCATCAGCACCATCAATTCCATTACCGATAAGTATATGAAAAAAATAATACCAGCCAACAAAATGCAGGTTCCATCGAAGTGCACCAGATTAAACAACACAAACGTAGTATCAGAGTTCAACCGGTAGTAGTATGTACGATATATGTATAATGCTCCACAGCGTTGACTACCTCAGTAAGGACCACTTTTGTGAGGATCCACGTAAATTCTTTATAGTTCACGGTACACAAGGACCATTCAATAAACCCTACAGAGAACGCACCTCTAACGTACAACTCACATAGAGTCGTCGTTTCTATGATAGTTCTCACCACATTCGCAGCTACTTTCCATGTTCGTTCACGTCGTGGTCGGGTTTATGAAAGTTGGGTCATTTGGAACCACGCGGGAACTAAAAGTACTAGTCACTGTGGGATAGATACCAACGAGCCGCAAGCACCGGGCATTTCCCAACTGAAGTATAGTTATCTCCGCATCGTAAACATCCTCACCATAGCAACCAAGAGTCTGACCACCAGATGCTCGGGCCGCCACTCGTCACAACAGTGACGTGGAACATCCTAGAAGAAAACGTTGCTAAGACGGTCGAAAATCAACAAAAGAAGACTAAGCGGAAGAACTAGAAATGGTATGGATACAGGTATGCCATTAGCTGCGACGCACCACCATGTCGCGCGGCGTTTCTAACTAGCAATTTGAGTGATCATGAGGACCCCAGAAAGGCAGGTGACATCTCCTCACTTCGCTCAGTGGAGCAGTCAGGGTACTAACATTTCGTGACCACGCTGTTGCTTGACCACCACGTAGTTTCACTCAACTGCTGATGGTCTCAGCATACTATGCTCGGTAAGGTGAATGATCAGCCGGCATACGCAGTAAGTAACTGTGTAACGCGATTAGTTGACCAATTGATCGCACATCGCGAGCGTTCCGAAATACGCGCAGGGGGACAACCACATTACTCATGCGATCAGTCCACTTAATGTGGGCTAATTGGCGGAGACAACAATGGCCAAACACAACGAGTCTGCTCATATTTTCGATGCGAACGGGTTGCGTTTCCAACCATAGAGCAAAACAGAACATACACAAGCATTATGTACCCTCTTTTTAGCAATATCTGAACGTCTTTTTGACGCCACAGATGACGCAATTTGACAAAGACAACTCGTATCCTTGCTATCCTCGCTGACATTTCATCAGCAATATTACAAACTGATGAGATAGTGCTACCCAAGTAAGTGAAACTTTCCCCAGTCTCAAGCGGATTACCTGCAACACAGGAAGTAGGAGTGGGAATGACCCAGTCTTGAAGCAGCACTCTGCACTCTGAAGGTACGAAGCGCATTCCATACAAACCAGCCCGGCCACTCACTCTGTCCAACATGATTTGCATGTCTTCGGCTGAGGAGCTAAGTAAGACAATGTTGTCCACATACTCCAGATCGGTCAATCTAGCTCGAGGAAGAAGCTCAACAACAAGCTCACTGGAATCCTCCAGCAAACTTTTCAGAGTGTCATCCATGACAAAAATTGAACAAAAAGAGGGAGACCAAACACCATTGACGAACACCATTAGAAGTGATGAACGCCCGAGACGGTTGTCCATAAACTCTCACTCTGAGTACAGAGTGAGCATGCAATGATCTCAAAAGATCCACGTATTTTCACTGGCACTCTCTTGCGAAGGAGACAGCTCCAGAGAACGTTACGAGCGACTGAGTCAAAAGCAGCCTTCAGGTCCAAAAAGACCACGACTGTTGGCTGTCTGTAATAGTGCCGATGTTCCAATATCCGTCGCAAGGTAAAAATGTGATCAATACATCCCCGACCGGATGAGAATCCTGCCTGTTCTTCACGTATCTGGCTTTCTCTGGGCTTAGCTAGCCGACGTAAAATGAGGCCAGTGAGTAACTTGGACGCAATTGACACCAATCTGATGCCTCTGTGGTTGTCACATAGACCTCGGGCATCCTTTGTGAAAACGGGAATAACTGTTGATAGGCACCCATCACGAGGTACCTCTTCAGTTTCCCAGATCGTCTAGAGGAGTCGTGTTAGTTCCGATATCAACCTCTCTCCACCATCCTTGAAAAGTGAAGGAGAGAGGATGTCTTAACCAACAGCCTTATTACGCTTCAATAATTTGAGCTCCAGGACCACTTCTGCTTCCGACGGACGACCGTCTGGAACGCAATAACCGACCAATCGGGTCCCGTCGTCCACGTGATCTGGTTGAGGCCAACTGAACTGTTGTTCAAAATGTTCAGCCATCTGTCAAGTCGGCACGATTGACTGGTGATAAGTGAACCATCTTTTCCACATATGGTCTCACTTACACCGACTCGACGGCCAGTACAATCACGGATCAGGGAATAAAGCTTTCTGCTATTTCCAGATAAAAAGGCTCTTTCCATCTCTTTCGATTGTTCGACCAAGTATTGCTCACGGTCTTCGCGCAAACCTTTGGTCAGCTTGAGTTTAAGTCCTCCACAGTCATCATATTCAGAACCAGATGGGATCGAGCGACGCTTGTTCATAAGGTTTATCGACGTGACAAAAATCTAGTTTTGTTGCAAATGGACAGCTCCTTTGGAAAATACCTCTTCACAGCATGCTTTCATGGCTACTGTGATTTGACCTCAGTGTTCGTTAGGATCTTTCGCCTTGTTCACCAACGCCCTCTGGTAAGCGTTCTTCACACCTTCCTCTCCCGAATGGTAGTTTAGTACCTCGCATTTACGAGTGTATGACCTTTGATCAAATTTTAAAAAAACGGACACGCCCGACAGTACGATCCGAGTCCAGGTAGTTGGCCCGAAATACATGACAGTCTTTTACGGAGTGGCGCCACCTGTAATTGACTGCTATATGATCGCGTTACGTCTATAGCTGAGAAGCACAAGGATGTCTCCATGTAGTGCAATGCCTCTTCTCATGTTGAAATGTGGTGCCTGAAATCTAACAACCGTGAGATGCGCACAGTTGCAACAATGTTTCACCATTTTCAATGCAGAGCCCAAACATACTTCCCAATCGCTCTGCCTCCAGAGAAAGACAACCAAGCAGAGCATTAATGTCTCCAGCTAGTATGGTGAAGTCTGAGTGTTTAGTTCGCTTCATTGGGTCAACGTGGGTGTCTTAGAACGCATCTTTGTCAGCAACCGAACAGCTGTCCGTTAGAGCGTATGCCGATATAATAAAAACGCAATGCCTTTCTGATTTGCGTCGACAGAATTTAACCTAACTATTGAGCCTGAAATTATAGCGACTGTTCACTGAAGTCAAGTCGAGCAAAACATTGTCTTGGGACTCAGTGCGATCCACACTCCAGCTTGATCACAGAGTTCAGTTTCGGCGTCACCAAAAACTCTGGAAGGCGCTCGAATCAACGACCATCTGTAGGTGAGCTCAAGTGAATAACGGTGCTGCAATCGTAGACTCGCGTCTCCGAAACACAGCATACATCAGTACCCAGACTTGAGAGAGTACTTGCCAGAGCAGCCTGTTGACCGACTTGTCGGAGAGTGAGGACATTAAAGGCGCCAATGTTTACCAGTTGTCTTGGCCTCATAAAACAATTATCGCCCGAAGGCATATGGAAGTTAGAAGACGTGGGGGGTGAAATAGTAGAAGAAAGTTGTGTTGGATGAATAATGTCACTGTCAAGAGAACGATAACTCCTGATATTTCCCGGTCGTTTATGCCGCGGAAGGGGGTTGACTTGAGGGACCTCACCCCGAGTCCCTGACCCAAAAGTCTGACCTGCAAGATAAAGGGATACGGAGTTTTCTTGAATGACCCCACCCGGAACCAATGACTCAATAGTCTGACTCACTTGGCAGTGAGGGGCTTGCCTAGCCCGAGGGCGCAGTGAATAAGACATTGATGTCTCATTCTGAGCACTGCTGCGCGCAGTGGATGTACTCGAAGCTACATCAGACTTTTCAGAGATAAAAGATGTTTTCCGACCGTATTGGATAATACGCCGGCGTTCACGCCCAACCTTGAGCGATCGGAGTGTTCTTTGTCTGAGGGTACCTTTTCTAACCCCCTACTTCCTGATAAGGAAGACAGCAGTGCCACAACTATAAAAATAGTTCTGCTGTATGCCCGTAGAATCGTACCTCGCTACCTAAGCACTCCAACGCGGCCACGGCATAAACGGCCGAAAAAAATTTTCGTCATCCAGACAGACCAATCCATTCGTTTAGTTATTTGACACAGCTGCAGTTATTCGAGATATTTCAAGGACTAGGGTGAGGATCAACGGCAGGCCCAAACAAGATAACCTCGATACGACTCACCAGTGAGTATAAATGTATTCCGTCTCCAGCACGAGCTCGGTCAAGCGCAAGAAACGAACCATCGTCACCTCACTAGGCTTGATATGTACAAGAGGACCGACCGTGATCTCACTAACCGGTTAATAACCACTCATCGAGGTTTATGGCCTTACCAAAACAGCCGAAGCACGTATCACAAAGTTCATGGTTGTTAACAAAGTCGGTTTCCAGCAAACCACAGTACCTTAACTCCGTTTACGATTGAATTTCAGATCAAACTCATTAACTTTACATAACATCAAAAGAGAAAACGGCAGCTGTTTGGTAGGGTGAAAACGGAAATGCGGCAAGGCATACAGTCGGTCGTCTCAAGACCGGTGAAACAGGGGGCGCGTGCAGAGACCCAATCACATTCGTAAAGAATCCAAGCGCGTGACTACGAATACGCGAGATAAACGAGCCAACTTACCCTATTGAAACGACGAGCAGCGAATTTGTGCCCGAGGAGCAAGTAAAATTTCTTCTTCCATCGCTTAGCACCACGACGATACATGTTGACTGATAGGGAAAAAAAGGAAATAAAGCGCCTCGTAATGGAAACTATTAGAAGTGAAAATGAGTGTCATGGGTGGTGATGAACTGAAACAGATAGTGTTAGGCTGTAGATGGCAGAAACTACCAATTTACTTATCTGCTAGTTGTTCGGCTATAGGTAATTCGACAGTAACGACGCCGCTTTTCGGATACACAGTTACGAGTCGGAATTCCAGTTAGCATAACTGCATCCCTTCGTAAACAGTAGGGACGTCAACTGATCAAATCTGAACACAATTCACATCAGAAGGCAGCTTCTGTGTTCAGATACACTTTTCAGTCAGTCCCTACTATCCACCAGCGAGTAAAACAATGTTCAATACATTCGACTATTTCTGTGACTTTAATCTGACAATAAATCTTAATCGAAAGGTCACTTATTAGAATAAACAGGAGAGTTATCGTGTCTCCTTTCGGGGCGAACTATTAATGTGGGCACTATTCACAAACAAATGTGGCTAAGCATTTGCATATGATAATTCAGTCGTGCCTAACCTGAGGTAATTGGCACACTGACCAACACAAACACTTCATGCTGACATGGACCAGTGTTCAAATCCGTACTAAGGCCAGCGATAACAAGTGCGAATCTCGAGTCCAGTGTTAATTTTCGGAGGCTCGGTTGAAGAGTCTGTCAGAATGCAAATGCTGGGATTAAGTGTGCGTGGAGTTTAAGCTACAACTGTATCTGCCTGGACCTGAGCAATCGAACACTATCCTGTTCAAATGTGACCTAGTATGGCTAGAACAGCAAAGAATTTGTTATACAAGGGCCTGCTTTCCTTCGTTCAAACAGGAGGCTTGTCCACCACAGTTATGTTCCCTGGTTTCCGATATTCAGATCAACATAGAACGAACTCTCGACTTCTGTTAATTCTGTCATAGTATGTATTCGATAAAAATGCTTTGATGGCTGCGATCCGGACAGAAGTGTTCCAAATGATCAGCATTCGGATCCAGTTCGTGCGTGCGATGTAGTAGGCCCAAGAGAGCATGATATTCAAAAAGAGGCAAAAGGGTGGAGGTATACATCCACATCGGTAGAGTGTATCAAAATAGCAAACCATGAGAATTACATTCAGGAGAATGAAAACAATGTCTAACATGAGTGTCACATGGCTTATCAATCGCAATCATTTTTTGAACTGAATAAAAAATGGAACGACTGAGTTTGACGTAAGGCATGAATGTTTTAGGGTAGTAACAGTTAAGGCATGAACCCGTTAGTTCATCCAAAACAACACTTGAGTCAACATTAAGTTTCAATCTTCATCTGATAGCGTTTCTTCTGCGTAATCGATAAAAGAAGAAACCGAAAAACTACCGATATTTCAAAAGTAGCTCCGAAAGTAATCGATCACTCAGCGAATGTCAGCAATGAGGTTGTGCACAGCTGTCTCAACTAAATGATCAATTGGTGGTACTGATATTAACCGTGGAGTACAGGAAAAGCATAGTTGGAGCCCAATAGGTACTGTGCATGAAATATACCAAGCTTTGTAACCGTATGTTAGAAGGATTCTTGAAAATAGGTGTACACAGAAAATTAAAAGCTTACGATCTTCGGTGGGACACGGTTTTCCAGGTCCTGACGGAACTCCGTCGAATACTGAAATAAAATGAACGAAAATTGTAACCAATGACGCAGAAAGTAAACAGACTAGGCATCGAAAGGACAATATACAAAAAGCCGTCAGACGATACGTTAGAGATCCAACAGTAACGGGGTATACTCAAAAATGCTGAGATTGTAGGACCAGTGTAAATAATACCAAGACTGTGTACTGATTCGAAGAAAAAGTTGGGACGAGGTTACGATACCAAGTCACTGGTTAATTACGACAGATAGCTGACAAATGGTTGCTATCTCACGCTGAAAATTTTGCAGCAGTTTCGGAGAGCTTAGAATGGCACTACTCGATCTTTAAATAGGCCCATAGTGAGACAAACCACGTTGGTAAAATGACAAACCTGTATGAACGCTGTTGCAAAAGATTTTACTATGTAGGAAGAAAATATATGACTAGAGGACTGTGAATGTACTCAGGATTCACAGGCAGAAGCAGTTTAGTCAACAACAGAACAGAATGTTTCCTGCCACAACACACAGCGGAGGAGGAGACCGGAGATGATCAGATTCATGAATCCTGGAAATTCAACACGCACCGAGCTAAAACATGCGAAAATATCATTGGAGATCGAAGTCTTTACCATTCATTTGGAACATCATCATCCCCACAACCAACAACAAAACACAAACAGCTGAATGTAAAGTTACAATGCTGTCAGCAAGCCATTAGCACGTGTAAATAAACTCCTGTCCAGAAAATTACGGAAGATATTAACTGAGATCCATTAGAATTCAATTGGCTACGTATAGGGTAAGACAAACGCATAACAAGTGGTGACTGCCTACCACCATCTATAGGTGAACACATTAGCAACACGAAACATTCCACCAACAAACGATCACGATATTGACTAGACTGAGTTTTCAACGTATACACCAAATGTTGTTTGCTGACGCGAATTTTATGGTAGAGCACAGGCGGGATGCTGATAAGTTGTCCAACCCTAAAAAGGCTAAGCTGAAATAAACAGGGCTTAAACGAGTGGTCGTAAGTAAAGTGGCTAGTGGCATTACTATTTACAGACTCCCCAATCAATCCAATAACCGTTTCATCGATCCAGTAAGGGGAAGGGCGGTCGTGATACATGTATGGATTTTAACCAAATTCGGTATCTGTGGGGACAGCCTCGTACTGTCAAGGGCTTTGAATGAAGTGTCAGGTCTGCCTGTCTTGAAAACAGTAACTGATAGGACAGAAACAATAGCCGACATCGGTGCTTAACAGTCACATAACAAAGTAACCAGATATGCACACAACGCAAAAGCAATCAAACCAATGGCCACTGATTTATTCTAGTTAGTGACGATAATGATGATTTGAAGAAAGAGAAGGATACAAAGATGACGAGTAATAAAAGTCCGAAGATGTATGGAAAGGAAAGGCGAATGAGCATAGTACGTGGAGTTTTCAAAAGTCCGTATTTGAACAACCAAAGTTAAGGTGCAAACACGTTGAAATCGACATGGGATAAGACAGTGTCGGCGTTACATACTCCTTACGGCATCTAGTTTACCGCCTCAACAACACCCCTTGATTACAGATCGTAAAACAATAAAACGATAGCCTTCAACAGGACGTCTGCCAGAAGGCTGAAAGGCTGAAGATACCCACGTCTCAACAGATCAACATCAAAGACAGAAACACATCATTGGTTTGTGTCAATGCTTAACTGTTACGTTCAGGACTGAGGAGAGTAAACGAAATGTTAACATCTCGCGACGTATGTCTTCTATCGTTACTGGTGAAATGGATCAGGGGAACGCAGTGTTTTAAAAAGCGTAACTGTTAAACAACTATGAAGGAAAGAGTAAGCCCTAGTAAAAAGCAAGAGGTCCCAGTTATTCAAAAACCGCGGTCTAAACTCTAGCATTCGACACCAACGGGCAAGCACCATGCAAACAAACTACCGAGTTATAATTAAAAGTAGTGAAGCCGGTGAGATAACATCAGTCAATGCATGTTCCGAATAGTAAAAACAAACGTTGGTCTATTAGTGCATTTGATAGCAATGCGTTCTTATGGGAGCTTACTTGGACAAAAACCACTTCACATGAAGATCACTTCCGTCAACCACTAAACCGTTCTTTAATGAAACAAGCAAGACCGACATTTATGAAGGTTACCTCTACACAAAGACCATCCGCCTGAAAGTGACTGTCTAAAAGTACCTCACCGACACCCACCGATAAGCAGCAAAGGCGCAATGTGGCTACAAACAGTGCGAGCGAGACAACTGAAGTACTACAAAACATTAACAAAAGGAGAAAGCAACATGGGATTAGAATAAACCTTAATGATCTACAGCTGGCACGACGGAATTTACACTGGCGAACAAAGCTCAGTGCGGACTATATGTGTAGTCTCATAGTCGTCGTCTCAAGGATCAAGAATATCCAGGTCGGCGAACTTTTAATTCTCACAGCTGTGATCACTACCAAACAAGATGTGTTACCAACGTTCCACTACTCGAGCCGGAAATGTATCGGAAGGTTTGTTGATACCCTGGTGTACATTCGTCGCCGAAATTCCTTGAGCCGGTGGGTCGCGCTCTTTCGGACTAGAGTCCATATGGTTGACCCCGAAAGGGTCAAGATGCGATAGAGTAGCTGAGTGTGTTTGTTAGGATAGGTCCTCCGTGCATGTATCATGAGACATACTAAACGACTTTCACACATACCATTTACTCTTGGTCATGACACGGTAACTGAGATGTAGATGCCGCCAACGGTTGGTTCGGCAACAACCTCTCTACTCGTCGTAAATAACTTTCTGAAAGAAGCGTCAGGAGAAAAGTCAGTACGATATAAGTAGTCTACAGTTCCGTTAATCCCAAGCATATTATCGCTGGGTATCTCAGTCAATGCGAACAGTTCACGAGTCTTTGGAGATCTAAGTAAATGAGAGTTGAATCAGCCACGTCCATAACAACTCGATTAAACGTCAGTAAGACACAGGTAGTGAATTCCACCAGGATGAAAAAAGTGCTCCGAAGGCAATAGAGTAATAATCTCCAAAGACAAAATGTCAGGTTATACAACCAGTTCTTAAGAACAAGACAGACGTATCTGGTCGTATTTAATGTAAAAGAAATTGAGACTGCTTAAGAACTAAACATTCGGATATATGTTGAGTAACCGGTGGCAGCCCATACTCAAAAATAGGCAACGTGTCGCGTCCTATTTGCACCTGGATCAATCTGCTAGTGTTTCACCTTAAGAATGTGAACGAATGGGCAGTCTACAGAATTTAACAACAGGACATTTATCAGTATTCAAAGTGTAGTAAACATGCTTGAGTTACGTCTGTCACCTTTAAGCCAACCCCAACAGGCTAAACGATGATGGTAGCCAATGTGAAACTAAAACCATTTTGGGGTTACAGACGATGGTACTGTAGTGCCGTACCACTACTTATGTTGCGAGTATTCACGGTTATATGTGGGCTGAAATACTGCCAGGACACCTAGACATAGACAGAACGATTAAGGTTCTCAACCAAAGCATCTCGTTCAAAAGCCCGTACCGCAAGACATCGGATGGGAAGCAGCGTACCAAGTAGTGTACATTTTCCGGGAAAAAAGATGTCAACCTTTTTCCAACACCCAACCTGGAAGACCAGGAGACTGTGGTTTGTCAGACGTCTAACCATTGGCTTGCCAAGTATGACTGACTCAGAGAAGTTGTGTATCGTCTTCAGGTATTTAACGATCGACGTCTGCGTTTGGTCACTCGCATCGGATGGCAGCAAGGAGTAAGCAACGAAGAGGTTAGAAACCAGGTATTCGGTAGCGAGTTTCAGGCAAGTTCCTGAGACCAATCTTTGTTTACAGTCTCAGATGGCTAGATCATGTACTAAGGATACCGGCTAGGCGTCTACCATACCGGGCGCTCTGCCGATTGGCGTAAAGTGCGAGATGGACAGACGATAATCTGATGTGGAGAAATAAAGTTGCTCACCAAAAGGTTGACCATTGTAGATCGGGTTCGTGTCTCAAGTTGGGGACCTAGCGACTCACAGAGTCGATGGCTGGAGAGGTTAGGTTAGACGGTGACGAATAGGGCTCAGTCGCACGAATCTTTTCGATATTTGGCCCATTTACCTGTGAAGCAAATACACTTAATGAAGTGGGACAGTCAAAGCCGTACAGAAGTTGTCTTGACGCTTTATTTGTTTGTTTGCAGGGTCTAGGCATCGTGATGTTGGATATTTGTACATATACGTGGTTATTTTCAGGTAGCTATGTTCTTTTCCCTCCATCTCTTTTTATTCTCCTAGCCAGAGCTTGTTTTTTCTTCAAGGATGTATGACAGTTAAGAATCAGTGAGAACCGTTGACGTACTGCTGTCTGTGATGATGATGAGTTCCGTACCATATGCTACTGAAACAGCAGATCATTCATGCTGGATACTTGAACAAAATATTTTAATGCACACAGATGTGCGCAAGATTCCAATAGCCAGAAGGTGACATTTCACAATCTTGGTTCAACATGTGACACTGTAAATCGGTTCGAAAACAACATCCCAACTGTAACGAAGGTTGATTAAAATCGCGCCAGAGATCTTGGGTTGTTATCTCATTGTCGACCAAGCGGGGTGATCGCCATTTTTCCCTGACAAGCGCTTTACTGTGCGACTGACGATCCCTGTCCCACAGTAACAAGAAAATGAATAAATGATAAGAGATAGCCCAGTTGCGTGCCTTTTTCAAGCTTAAGACGTACGATTGGCCAAAAGACAATGTACTTAGCTGTATAACGGGAAAAGTGGCCCTTAGAGATGCATAGGGCCAGCTAATCGGCAATATACTTGCGACTACACTGTTCTACGGAAGATCCGCGTAGACTACTTTACGTCGGGTAAAAAAGTGGACACTTCTCACGGTGTCAGCCGCTGCATCTTTCTGCTAGGACGCACAAGGAGGCGCCCGTCAAAAACAATTTGCGGAGGTCATTCCATTTGGCTGACGACAAGGTAGCAACGTAGAATCGTCAGCGCAATATGGATCGACTGCGGCCACAGTCCATTTGGAAGTCACCTTCAAACCAACGACGCCTGAGGTAGGCGATCCAACCATCGGAGATTGTGGAGCAAAAGTACGCGCTGGCGAACGGCTGCATTGCTCACACGACCACTACTTGGTTTGGGTTAGGTGGAGGTGACAATGATGATCAAGCACAGAGAGTCTGGTTACATCACTGTCACGGACAGGCTGCGGTTCTGAACCACAGAACAAAACAGAAAACACACAAAAGCAAGAGAATTTCCATTTCAATTGGCCGTCCGATGTCACATATGACGCAGGTTGGAAAGAACATGTGCCTTCGATATCTCGTCAGTATCATTGCAAACTGATTAGATAATGCAACCCAAGTATGTAGAAATGTCCACACACTCAATCACAGTGTCCGTAATAAATAACTCGTCAGTAGAAATGCTCCAGTGGTGAAACAACACTACAGTTTGAATATGGGAGACGCAGTCCGTACAAACCATATCGATTACTCACCTCGCTCGGCATAGTCTACAGTCTTCGGCACAGAGGTCAAACGGGACGATATCATTCGTATACTCCATGTCAGTCAACTTGGCTCTGTGAAAAACTGAACGCCAAGCTGATTGGATTTCGCAGCCGTACATCCAAGAATGTCGTTAATAAGAAAACTGGGTGAAAAATTAGTAACAGATGAATAACGTAACTGTCGGAAAATATGATACTCCTCCACTGTTTACGCCACAAAAAGAGGGTTGACTTATGGGACCCCATCAAGAGTCGCTGATCCAAAAGTCTAACCAGCTAGGCAACACAAGATAGGAATATTTGGAGACCTTATCCACAGCCAAAGATTCAGAAGCCTGAGGTACATGATAGTGGGACGAGCCCAGCCCAACGGCACAGTGAATAAGATAATGATATCCGATTCCGATCGCTGCTTCAGGCGATGAATGTAACAGAAGTCATATCAGCCATTTGAATAAGCGTTTCTCGAATCTACTCCTTAATACGCCGTGTTAATACGCTGAGTGATCGACGTGCAATTTCTTGGGGCTTTCCTCCATAACCCCCTACTTTTTCATGCCAAAAACAGCGGTATCGCAACTACGAAAATACTACTGCCATGTACCAATAGGGACGTGAGGTCAACTTAGCAAACCTACGTGATCAGTAGTGTGACTATGAATGTAGGTGCTTTTCGTCTGGCTTCTTCATTGCGGTTTGTATGATATGCCGAAACCTAGAAGACGAAAGCTCTAGTCAGCGTAACCGTCCAGATTGGTATGGCGCATAAGCGTGGCCATTATGTTAATGTAGCAGGACAGACGAAGTTGCTAACTGCCGTATGTCATATCTACACACTTTACATTTGTACTTTACATTTACACAAAGTCCGAGCTTGAGTTGAGTGTTAATTCAAGACCACAGGGAAAAAATAAAGAATAATCAGGCAAGGGTGGAAGAAAGTTGAAGAGAAGTACAACGACGGTATTTGAATGGTGACATGGTACGCTATTTTGACATTTTATACTGTTGTGGGTTCTTTTTTAGAAAACGTATTTGAAACGATAACTAAAGACAGCTACAGCAACAACATTCTCGCCAGGCCACGATCTGCCGCCAAATCCTTCAACGTTTCCAACTAAAGACACGACATCACTTGGTCTAGTCTGGATAGTCATTTGACCGAGGGTAAAACAGAAGTATAAAATAACTTTCGGCAGCCGACCCCGAAAATCAAACTGCTGATATCGTTTTAATCCGCAATGATATACAAACAGTGAAGGATACCATGAATAAGCTGGTGAGTTCAGTTCGTCGTTTTAGTCAGTACTTTGTACCGGGTATCACTGCAATATGGGCAGTAAAACGTGTCTACAGTTAACATAGTTGACGAAACCTCAGAGAAATTCATGAAGTCCACTTGCCTGAGTAGTTATATTAGTTCTGATGTACTGTCTGACGAGATCGACAAAAAACGGGTGGCATTTTCAGACTTCTGCCACTTGCAGCAACGGAGTGGCGTGAAGCTTTCATAGAACGGCACACCTCCAAAAAAGGGTCAATCTACAACTGCGAAACTAGCAGCGTTCGTGCAGTCTACGTCCAAAGATCGTCTAGTCCACATCACCAACATTTTTGCAGCAATGCACGTGCATTATAAAAGCATCACACAGGTAACGATGTGATTCGCTGGTGTTTCTGAAATAAGTAAGCATAGCATACCAATAAAAGCGTTTACTGCGCTACGCACACACTTTGCGAAGGTCAACACAACGCTTACTATGGTGCGCTTTTCGCAAAACTCATGTTAGGCTGGCATTAGCAGTAAGACAGTCTCGGGATAAGGTGGGTGTGGAGGATGAAGAAGTTAAGGTTAGGACTTAGCTTCCTGAAAGTATAAGGGCTTTCTGAATGGGGTTCAAGGGACAAATCCGACCGTGAGTAAACAATTCCAGAGGTGGAACGGAACCGAAGGCAATGCATGCACATTTAAACAGCCATAGACCTGAGTAGATGGTGCTAGGAACTGAGCTGCCACCAATCGCGACAGTGACGAGCAATGTTCTATTAAAGAATCAATAACAATAGACGAATTGTAGCAAACCGTCATGTTGCACAACGTTTCCACTTAGCAATTTCGGATACCACAGTTACAGACGGAACGATTGAGATATCCATAAGTTGTGGCTACACAGTCGCTTGGCCACCTCCGGGTTTCACCCAACTATAAAAAGTTTCAGTTAACAGCGTACTTTGCGATGAGCGCTCGGCCTGTATACCGAATTCGTGACAACACGGTCGCAGACTGCATCTTTTGGATTGGCTAGAGGGATCCAAAACCTGGTTACTACCGTCTGACTAATCATTATCGGGACGCCGCTCATCACAACAGTGACGGAATATCTTAGAAGAAAACATTACTAATAAAGTTGAAGATCAACCAAACAAGACTAAGTGGAAGAACTAGAAATGGTACGGATGCAGGCATGCTATCAGCTGCGGCGCATCGCCATCTCGCACAACGTTTCTAACCAGCAATTTGAGTAATCACGAGGACGCCAGAAAGGCACACGACACCTACCCATTTTGCTCAGTGGAGCAGTCAGGGTCGTCATATATTGACCACATTGACTCTTAATCATCACGTGATCTCAATACATAACGCCCGGTATGGTAAACGCCCAGCTGGTAACAGTTTATTCATTTCACAAACAACCCCCTCAATTGCTCGTCTGCTTCGCCCTGAGCACTTCGACGTCGAACCTAGTGTGACGGATTCCTCAAAACAATGGAATCACTAGTAGCGTACGTCTTATAGCATCCTATCGTTCACTGAGCATCTTCAGCTTAACAGATTGGACACATCCATCAATTTCATTTCGTCATCAGTTTTCGAACTTATCTCGGAGGGCAAATCATCTGAGGTAGGCACAAATGCTGTCCAAAGTGTTAATGTTCAAATTAAAAATGGAATTGTCCCGCGCTTGCAAACTACCGTCAAACAAGAGAAAGACTGCACCTTCAGGGACTGCACCTTCAGGACCACTACTGCGTGATGGCGGCATCCAGAGACGCTTTCATCAGTGGAGTTCTACCCATTCGGACAGACAGACTTCTAAAGCAAAAGTCACCAGGTTTTCGAACGGCCTTTGATCAAGCCAATGGAAGTAGCCCAGAAACAAGCTCTGTATCATCAGACTTCATTGAATCTGTCGAACCCGACGGCACACACCGCTATTTTCGGAGAGTCCGCTTATCAATTCGTCCCAAGAAGTATGTTGCTACCTGTATCCGTCCCCTCGGTTTCCACTACTACGAAGGCCGCGGCTCTCTTATGCCTTTCTCGACTCGTTGTTCCGCTTAAATCTAACGGAGCCGATTGCATGGACTTGGTGGATAATGGCAGTTGAGAGAACTATGTCCCACCTGACGTTGTCTCAAAAAATAAGTGGGAAACCTATGAATGTCGTTCCCGGATAACGATCGCTTCCAACGCCTTACTCACTGATACTCAAGGACATTGCTTCGACTCCACTACCTATCGAGAAACAGAGTACCATCAAATCAAGTTTTTAATATTCTTCAATGTATGCGCAGATGTTCTTCTTCTTCGGTCCCATAAAGAGCCTAACATTCCGTTCGATAGTGCCAAACCATCATTCGTCTTATCTATCTTACAACCCGTGCGGCTTGAATTACCGCCACTTTTCTATCATCATCATAGACAGCAGTACTATTTCATACTCTTTTGGGAGACTGCAAACCTATTGCAACCAAATCCGGACGACATCGTTTTGAGGACAAGAAGTTCGTACGCGAGGAAATACGTCCACTCTTCGAAACGGGATAACACAGCCATCGAACTCGCCATGGAGCTTTCACGCTTTAGTTATCTTTAACGACAGGCATGAAAAGCGGATGACTGTAGACTGGAGACTAATTACAAATAAATTCACTCTACTTGATCCCTGTCTCGTTCCGAGAGTAGACGAACTGATTCAGAACGTAGAAAAGTACGATATGTTTAGTACCCTAGGTTTGAAAGGCATGTATCATCAAATCCTTATCCGATGAAGCGAAAAACTTCAGTGTTTGAAGTGTGCGGTCGCCTTTACCAATTATGCCGTATAACTATCGATGTAACTAAAGGAGTAACCTGCTTTCAGAAAACAATCAAACGCCTCACTGTCATGGAGAAACTAGAAGATACCTTTTATTTACATAGACAGCATAACAATATGTGGAAGGAGCCAGACTAAGCATGACCGTAATCTCAGACGATTCTCAAACGCGGCTGATAAACACGAACTCAACTTCAATGAAGCTAAAAATGTCGCTGCGTCAGAGGAGATATAATCGCCCGGTTTTCAAGTATCGAATGGAAGTATCCGACCCGATCCGCATCGTCTAGAGACCTTTTATGGGCTGCCTCCCTTGACAAACATAAAGTGACAACAAAGAATCGTCAGATTATTTGCGCATTACTCACTCCGGATTTCTAAATTTTCCGGCAAAATACTTCTCTTGGTGCACAATAAGAACTTCTTAGTTCCTGACTTTGTAAAATAAACGTTCGGGGATTACAAGATGGGACTTGCTAAATCGGTCCCAACGACTACCAGTCCGGGAGTCCAGTTGGTGATCGAAGCTGGTGTGTTCGACGTCGCGAGCGCCACTACCTCGAACTAGAACGGTCGGTCCGTATACCTATTCCCTAGAATGCTGACAGCCAGCGAGAGATATCACTCTGCTGTACACAAAGAAGCTTACGCTATCGCCATTCGTAAGTAGAGATATATCCTCGTCAGTAATCATTTCAAATTAGTCGTGGGTCAACGATCGGTCGCCTTCATCCTCAACAGTTGACGCAAAGGAAAGGTAAGAAATGGAAAGATTCCGAGCTGAAAAATGGAACAGTCAACCTATGGCTTTGATGCCATCCATAGACCAGGAAGAGACAACCCAGCGACAGACGTGCTCTCTCTCTGTTGCCATAAAACTTTGCTCACAAATGACCCGTGAGAAATTCACGAATCTCTTTGTCACTCTGACGTCTCTCGCATGGTACACTTCAGTCGGTCAAGAAATTTAACGTTTCCCATTGAAGAAGTGAGGAGTGTAAATGCAATAAACCAAGTGTGTCACGAGGCGAAGTATCAATCTTTCCATGGTTTCGGTGCTGAACTGATTGAGGCTACTTAGTCTTCCAAACGATCGGGCAGTGATTTCAAAAGGCCCCCAACCCTGAACAAATACCTGCTTACATAGGTTGATGAATACCCACGTTTTCCAGTTGCCTTTGGCTGTCGGGATTAATGTGCTCAAACAGTGGTCCAATGCCTGTGTCAGCTGTTTGCTATATCTGGTGTGTCGACATATATCCAGTCAGATCGAGACTGTTCTTGTATGTCCCGTGAACTACCGTCTTTCCATCAAGCAAAAAGAATCGCAACCAACAGAACGACTGCGCATAACACGCAGGGCGACGGTCACATTGAACGTCTCAACGGAACACTGTGGAGCAACCTGCTCTGAAGTCGAAGAGATTATTTACTGGCTAACGAGAGGGCGTCCTCCTTGACGCATCATGTCTGACCCGTCCTCTCTTGCGTACATCAAGGAACGAGACTTCATAGAACGACTTTTTCTTTACAATCCTAGATCAACTCCTGGTACTGTGCTCGCTCCGTAGTTTTTCACTCGTGGACCGGTATTATTCGAAAAACATAATCAACCATCGAAGTACGAACCCTCCGTAGAGAAAGTCGAATTGTTGCAGTGCAATCGTCAGTATGCACACATCTGTTTAGCAAACGAAGCCAGTGTTCTAGTCTATCTGAGAGCGAGGTTTACGATATCATAAACGTCGGCAGTGAACATGAGCTTATCGCCAAAAATGAGCAGATACAAAGTGAAGATGGTTCACCTGCCTACAGCATCAAATCAGCCTGGATAAACCACGATCACACCCACAGCCTCGAAAATATCGTACAACAAAAACGAGTTCATTCCCACTGCTTTCGTAACAGAGACGTTTAGAAAACTAGCAGCGCATTTCTTTTTGCGTACTACTATCTCTCATTCTTTGTAGTTCATATCCACCTAGATATATCTCTCTTAATTTTCATAAGTAGCGGTGAATAACGTAACGACAACTTCGCAAGTTTCTTTTTATAGTCACGTTCTATATGCATACTTACAGTGCTGTTTTCTA
>LUCH01001839.1:84309-95711 GCA_013368495.1 Paragonimus heterotremus
ACATCTTTCGCTGTCCATCCTCTTAGTTCTCACGCTAGCGTTGTGAGAGGACTAATACCTGAGTTTCCGGCCTTTCGTCGTTCTGTCTCGTTACCACCGTCTGATTGGTCGTAACACACCAATCTCCCGATGGCTGCCACAAACCAGCCTCACCAGCATCCCGTGCAAGATAATGGTGCATCTGTTAGACCACCCCATCCTCTACACTTCTTAGGGAATAGCTTTATTTCCGATCGACCGCGCGTAATCAATACGCTTATCTTCATGATGAGCTTTGCAAAGGCTAAAGACTGGGTTGATCTCGGATGTTAACTCCCTCGATTACATGAAGCGTTCGATGGCGTCCAAAATGATCTTCTCGGGAAGAAACTGGAAGCTTGTAGTATCTGAGAGAAACTTCCCAGCTGGATTATCTGCTTTATTAATGCTGGAACTTGTATGGTTACAACTGGATCACGTCATTCACCCACTTTCATCCATCCCCATTCCAGTATAACCTCTATCAAAAGGTAGTGCTTGGTCCTCAATTACACCTGAGTTACATCAGACCCACCGTACAATAATCCCAGCACTCAGCCGACAAATGAAAAATCTGAAGAAGTAATGATCAAATA
Source organism: Paragonimus heterotremus (assembly GCA_013368495.1). NCBI lineage: Eukaryota > Metazoa > Platyhelminthes > Trematoda > Plagiorchiida > Troglotrematidae > Paragonimus > Paragonimus heterotremus. Next base: position 84,924 of record LUCH01001839.1, read on the forward strand.
GGCATTACAGGTTAATCCTGACGCGACTGGGCGTCAGTCAGAGGATTGGAGTGTCCCCCCAATAACAGTATGTGCACATGTCATCCGGTAGGGATTCTCGAAATGACTTCGTAATCTACAGTGCACTCAGCATAGGCGAGCATTAAGATCACTCTGAAGACAGTTCTAGGCAACCGTATATCATCTGGCCTATCTAAAAATGAACCGCTACTCACCATAACAAACCCTTCCCCACATAGACTAAAACTCGATTTAAACATTACAGAAGGAGTATGTGGAATTAATGCTTAGGTACATCAGTCAGTTTGTGTATACTGACATGAAGAAAGATATACTCACTACTGAGTCCTTTCACAAAATTCTTCATCTTCATCTATTTGACTTTCGATGGCTGCGCGATGACTTATTCCCAACAGGCTTTTTAGTTAACACAGGTCGTCTGACAGTGGGCGATGAAAACATGGAGAAGAGCTCCGAAAGCTCCATCTTTACACCTCTCTGAGACTGTAATTTCATTATCACTATCAAGTCAAGTTGAATCAGATCAAGTCAATAAAATGTGCTATGCATCTTGCCAGATGAGTAATCAGCATTTACACAACCATCTCTTCAACAAAATACTTAACAGAATTATTCATCCAATGTTAAGGTAAATTCGTTGGTAAATATGTGTATTAAACATTGGATAACGAAAGGATCGTAACACTGAGTACGCGCATATATGGATCCGAAACGGAACCTGGGTGACCATGTGGATAAGCATTTGGAAAGGTCAGCAAGAGGATCATCAGAGTCGGACAAATTTTGGTAGGCAGGCGACTTGTGTGCTTTAAGTTTGTTGAAATACTATGGATTCAATGGAGCTGCTACAATCAGATAAACGCCTCACAGACACAGAAGGAGGTTGGAACTTTGAGAAATAATCTGTGAAAAACAACCGAATGGCAATATAACCACAATGGAGGTATGCATCCAAAAAATGGAGGATGAGACAACGGGGTTGAAAACGACTGGAGACATGAAACATGGAAGGTGAGTTTTATCATTTTATTAAACACAATATTTACGTGAAGACCACGACAAACTGCCGCAGCATGATGGCTAAATAGGGAAGGGAAAGGAATCTGGGAAAAACCTGTTTTTAACTTGCATTTGGAGACAAGTACCAGAAAGCTGCTGGCCAGTAAGGCCATTCAGCAGGGCGGGGGACAAGAATATTGCGCAATATTGGATATTGAAGACCACAGTATCTGCACACTAACAAAAATGAGCCCTTGAAAATGGGTTCACATAGAGAGAAGCAAAATGAAGGGGGAAATAAGCCTCGATGAACACTCAGATTTGTAGCTAGTGGGGAAGACCCTTGATAACTTAAGCGTGTGAACTGAGAAGGCTTCGAAAAACAATCCCTTAACAGCATTAGGGAAGTAGTTGAACACCATACTCTTTCAAAAAACAGGACATAATTTCCCTATTAGCGCAGTTGAAAGCAATACCGTAATCGACGAAGCAGAAAACGGACCGTGTTAAGTCCGTTATCCAGGGTTGACAAAATTGAGTGCGCGAGACAGCAGTCAGCAATTTTTCTCCGCGTGATACACTCTGTGAGTACATTTTCAAAAGGCGATGCCGAAATTTTAACATACTTTCTGGGCATACCTAGTAACAGTCCACCTGGTCTTCATGCTTTGACAATCTTGAGCCCATCCTCCTTCTGTACCGAGGTGTGCATTCAAAAGGGAAGGAATCGTCAGCTAAAGGAAGCCACTGACATACAGAAAACGAGGGAATGTTCAGCGTCCTTCTCAAATTAAAGGTCAACCTTTCAATATCGTAAAAGGGTTTTTGTATGGAGCTGCTGATGATAGTTAGCTGCTTCGGTACCTTCCCGAATACATGGTAAAAATCGTAACGCAGCAATGTCCGAGTATATACGGTAGTAAGGCGACGGAACTCACTTTTGGCTACTGATGAAAGTGATTGCACTACTGCAGAGATCTTTACTTGATATGCAAATTCTTTTATTCGACGGAGTTTCTTGAGATGGAGTGATAACTTAGCAACACATGCAAAAAGTTTCTCTCAGGGACAACAGACGTAAAAACAGAAGTTAAATTAATAGGAGTACTGGTCAGTGGACACAGAACAGAAGAAATAAGCCAGTCTGTGGCAGAAGGCATTCCTCTAAGTGTATCGAAGTTTTCAAGGAAATACTGTCGCTCTTTGAACTTGCGATTAGACAAAGGAGTGAGTATTACTATGAGCAATGAAAGGAAACTTAACTGCGTGGTCTGGATCGCTTAGTGGCGACCGAGTGCTACCACAGAGTGATTACACCGTCCTTCGCTTGATTGACGAACGATATACGAAAGTCACTGCCATCCTCTGCACAACCGTTAATGAAACTACGTCACTGGCGGATCTGAAGCGCAATGAGCCACCATGTCAGTCACGTTGTTGTCGCTAACCTGGAAGAAACAACCTATACGGAAGACCTATCTGTAAAGTGGACAACAAGAAGACCAGAAAGAGTGTATGTTCAGTCGTGATTGATGTACGTCGTTTATTTGAGAAGATCGACTTCATTATTAGCACCGGCTTACCAAACGCTTCGTTGCCGATCGGATAAGTCTACTTCGGTTCACATTGTTTGGTCGTGAAGTTGAAGTGTGGTGTGCCTCAACTACACAGTCCGAAAGAACCTACAAACGTTCAAGCTGAGTCCGCAAATAATATCTCGCGAAACAACAATATTTTTACTCACATGTCACGCTCTTCTCAGGTTTTCTGTCACTGAGTTTGAATGTATGAGCGCTATGAACATTAGTCATTCCGTTGTTCTGGGCTAGCTCCGGCGTCTTAAAGACTTTCCTCTCGATGCACATGGCGATCCTCTTAAACCACTTCGAAAAGCGACTCAGTAGATTACTGAGCCCCTTTGCTTACTATTCACCCGAACTACTTCCAAAGTAACCGTATCCAGTGGTTGTGAATTAGCGAACATCATGTCAGTCCTCAAGAGAAACAGATGAAATATTCCTATAGATTATCGTCTAACAGCCCTGTTCTCTAAAGCCTCTAAGGTACAAGAAGTATCCGGATAGAATTTGCTTCCTAATGACCTTCTTCCCATAACTTCCTCTGTAGGGCGCAACATGGCTTTTCGCATGGGACAGTTGTACACTGAATCTTGCGTTAGCCAGTGATCAAAGGACTACAATAGTAGACCAAGGTATTAGGTAGATGTCAAGGTCTTCGAGCGGGTGGATCACGTTGCCCTGTTTGACAAACTCCACTGTTATGCGGCGCCCTCGATAGCTGGAGTCTCATCTCGCCAGCCGGCAATACAGAGTACACCGCGTCTTCTAATTGCCAAATAAACGACACGGGCGCGTCTCAAGGTTCTGTCCTTGGTACGCTGTTATTTTCCATTTTAATGAAGATCTCCCCATTGTGATCTCGTCTCCCTTGCTGTTAGTCGTGAATGACAAAATTTGGCATACTGTGAGCACATCAGCCATCTTGTGGGATAGAGTCTACAGTCTGTATTTTACTCATGCAAATAAGCTTGAGTTTGACGTTGAAGAGTAAGAAGATATGCATATTCGTTGCTCGGCAAGTAACATTCCCTATCTTGACAGCATACATCTTGATGCAGTCCTGGCTGAGAAGGATCTCAGCAAGTTGGTCGTTCATACTCCCATGCTCATACTGGCTCACACCCGAGCTCATCCAATGTCGTGATGAATGCAAGAAAAGCTAGTAACACGTTAGCACTGCCGAAGAAGCTCTCTGGTCAGTTTTATCCTCACTGTTTTAAACCACTGTACAACTTCATCTGTCCACATTTCAAGAATCGAATTATCATCTGATCACCTTTTATTTAAAACCACAAATGCTTCTTGAGAGAGTGTAATGGTCCGCCATCGAAGTTTTTCAGGGATTTCAAATCAAGCCTTATGAAGTCAGTATATCCAGACTAGTTAGAGTTCCGCCAGCTTAGGGGTGACCTTACCATTGTAGTTTCAGTCGTCTCACCAACTTGTCATGTAGTTTCATGATCAGTATGACGCGTAATTTTTCGCCGACAGCCCACTCTCCCAAAATATAGGTCCAACACAGTTGTCTGGAATGCCGTCACAGCTTCTTCTCACTGAGAGTTTGCGAGGTGTGGAGTACTCTTCCTGACTGGTATTTCCTCTGGTTCCATTCCTGTTCGTGAGGTTCGTCTTAATAAATGTTACTTTATGTACTAACCCTTTTTTGTAATCCAAGTTTCGTTATCGCTTTGCAAATCTAAGCCTGGTAAAAACAGGACCTTCAGAAGCATCTGCCAACTATTTAAGTTAGGAATTCATCGAGACAGTGAACAGGAAAGACTGTAGTGTTTACAGAACTTAGATAAGGACGGACGTCCATTGCGGTAAGGGACGTAACAAGATTCAGCAGACCGATCGTCGTAATGAAAAAGCCGGTGTCAAAGCAATTAAGATAGCTCGAAAATGCACAACGAACCTCCTAAAAATGGTTATAGAACCAAAAAAAAACTTCTTCTTGAGGTAAGTAAATGCAGTTCTGTGGATCGTTTAAAGGCGTTATTAGACGCCTATTTAATCAAAATCCTGTTATATGCGAATTCTCATTATGCCTATGACACTTGATGTAATCCCAAGATGACCGCTGGCAGTGGGGCACGTACAGCCCCATATACCTTCATTTCCCTCTTTTCTCGTCTTTTCACATTTATCCCTACCTTCTCCGCATAGTCTCCCCTTTTCACTGTTAGACAACAAAACGGTGCAACCTCTCCAGGTGCTCGAATGCTGCTAGCTGCTCCAACACTCAACACACCTCACATACTCTCACCATTTCAGTAGTTCACGTGATCGGTCCGGACGGACGGAAATCAAACCAAGATAGAATCCGTTGTGAAACCACAAACCCCGTAATACCGACTTTTACCGGAATGCCTCGAGACGGTGATACTACACAAGTACTATACTTCTCCAAAGCAGCACACAACCTCATTTTTAATGGGGCAAAATGGGGCTTTGTAAATAAGTTGTTTTTTTTTTCAGGACAAACACATGGCTTTATCCCATGCTATGTACTTCTAGCGATTTCTTCATTTCTGCTGTTGCTGTTGGTGCGTATGTGTTAACATGTGTCATTGTTTTTATTTTGTGTTAATGCAATACTTTCACATAACTAATTAAGTTCCTTGTGGGTTCACTTCAAATGCCGGTAGGTTGCCGTGATCTGTTATTTGTTGCTATCACGTTATTGCGCGATAATGATTACATCACAGAGAAAATGAAAGATCGCCGTTCGGTGTCAATTATTTACCGAAAATGCAGTGCCCCAAAAAGCCCCTCGGGGTCCCTTAGGGTACCATATGGGGGCGTGCTACTTGGGTCCAGTTCCGTAAGAAGACAGTGAAACCAGTAAATCCCCAAGCGCGGCGATATGCCTAGTCGCGATTATTGATTTTCATACAAAGAGACGCTGGCTGGATATCGAGATTGACAAATTGACTAGTTCCCGATGATTTGGAGCCCAAGACTCAAACCTGTGGACTATTCGCCTAAATAATAGACTGATTTGACACGAATAAGCAGACTCGAACATCGGTTTTATAAAGTTCCCCAGGAACGGAAACAAATATCCTATCAAAAGAGTATGCTACAGTGTACTCACTGAGAACGGTAAGTTGGTATTCCTTATTGACATGATGCAAACGGATAGCTTCTCTCAATTCCATGTCGGATGAAATAACGCAAGGATCTTGCTCCTCGTCGATCCATTTGAGGGTGAACTTGGTCTGCGGACTAAAGTGACAAAACTCCATCACTTGCGAGCGCATAGTATCAAGATTTGCCTCAGAGGGAATATTGGTGACCATGGCAATCCTACAAATAACGACCATGGTAGTCACACTTACGAATTATGAATATATTTGACGGGAACCTCCTCAGTGCCAACAGTCATATTTGATAAAAATAAGGTATTATTCCGGTTCGCTTTTGTCGACAGCCCTCGAGACAGCGTTGTCACTAATACCAATCAATGGCCCATTTACCAGTGGAGCGGTGGGAGACGCCTAACCGGAGGACCAGCAGAAAATGCCAATTTAGTACAAAAAAGCGTAACAAGATAATTCACTTAATTTTGAGTAAATTTATCCAACCTTGTAAAGATATATGGACCTTCTAGTGTTTGAGTTAGTATGAGGCGCTTGGTTTAAAGTTTAACTAAGTAACGAAGGCTCCCGCTGTATTATTCACGTTATTTCGGACTGTAATCATGTAGTTGCTGTACCCGTCTCATAATGTTTCAGGCGCATGTTTATTTATGTCTCCTTCTTGAACCCCTATGGCTTCTACAAGTTGCACAGATTGGCTCGCGAATATAAACGTTGTCCGAAGCCAGGAGACCATGATAGCCCGTTACTCATGTGCTGTGAGTTATTTGTAACGAGCGGACTCGGTAGTTACAATACGGTGAAATTCTAAATCCCTGACGATCGGGTCATTTTTCAGTGGGATCGCTCAAGAATTTATGAGTGGTTAAGTCCCAATGCAGAAGCGACCACGTGCCTAGAAAAATATACCTCATCTAATGGGTAGTTACTTCCTCACCTAGTTGCCCGCTATGTGGTAATGAGAATGGCCCATGTTGGAAAGATCTTGTGGAGGCTGTGCCTGTTTATTGCTGAGTGATTGCCTTTGTCACTCACTTTTGCCGTGAACTTTTGCTTGTGCCCAACATTTGTGGGGATGTAGACGGATACCCCAAACCCTTGAACGTAAAGCTCATGCTGCAAGGTCGCTTGCCGTTCCACTGGATTATCGTTTAGTCTTATTACTCGCCCAATAGCATGTCTAATTCGCTTGTGGACATTATGCTCCTTGTTGATTCATTATGTTATTCTCAACGACTCGTCTGTGGTTTGCTTGATTCTACAATTCGCATGAGATTCTTGTCTGAACTGCCTACCTAGTTTGCTGATTGTTTTGCTGTTTTATTTTGCCAAATGACATCTCGCTTTAATGCAAACCCGATGGTATATGTAATCACATATGCACACATTCACTTTAGTGGGAGCCGCTTTTATGCACCATCCAGTTTCTTTATTTCTGTTGCGGACAATGGACTGTTTGCAAGGCATCAAAGAAGCATTCAGTCGAGAGCTCTCACACACCAAGATCTAAAAGTTGTACCGACAGTGATACAAAATGTTTCGCTGTGATGTCTATGCCTGGTATACGCACAATATAGAGCAGTAATTGCTTGAAGTATGTTAGTGAGAGTAGGTAAGGCTATGAAGTTATGTTAACTGTTGTACTGGTATATCGAATAAAAATACCGCAACAAGGAAAACCCTGATCCACGACGTATTAAGTGAGTTGGGTTTATGTGCCCCTGATTTATCAGTCCCTCTAACCAACGCCGCTAATCTCGATTCCACATCTTAAAAGAGGAAAACCAACCTTATCGTTAGTCTTTCCACTCAGAGGGACCATCATCAGTGCCTTGTTGTTTCACTTGGTCCTACAAATTGCTGGCTGAATGTAAGTGAATTGAACGATTCCATATATTCATCCTAATACAAAACACCGAAACTCGGCAGTGGGCTGTCGATATGTTTTCTTAAATACACGTGTACTGAAGATGTTTACAGTACGTGCCATCGACTGAAGTGAGTTTGCGTGTAGGGATAATGCGGGAAATCGTCCTCGAATACCTGGTCATATGTGAAAACAGCATGTTTCCAAGGATGGTAGTGGTAAATATGTGCACATATGTTGCGCGTACAAGCAGCAAATCCGGTAGTTCAGACTATCTCCTGATGTGGTCAGTGTTGGTACCACACTTGAAAGAAACCGCTGTAAGTCATACAACCTTCTGCATTCCTGGTTTCATCCAAACGTCATATCAGCTTCCGGACAAGCTTCTGGCTTATGTTTCGAAGAAGACCAGTAAGTATTGCCTGCGAATACATTTTTCTGTTTACACAAATTGGTTGCTCTTAATAACTCACTATATGTTTCATTTCATTAGTGTTGAGTGCTCCGAAACACTTTGAACGTGCTTTCTTAATCAGCGTTGAATATTATACATTAATGAACATTAAGTCAAGTAGCCTGCCAAAACTGCAAGCGGATATCCTCACACAAAAACCCATGATGATAACCAGACACTGAAGCCTAAAATTGCTCCACTCCTGTTATTCCTACAATGCGTGGTTCCGCTACTAAAACGGTGATCTCAGTAGCTAAGATGGATATATTACAAGGGAACAATACCAGCACTGCTATGGTTGCAAGTCAAATTAGGGGGTTAACGGAGGTAGAGGCTGGAATGACGAAACTACATAGCGAATACAAAGAGATCACCAAAATTCAAATCAAGTGTGGCACACGTTTTACGCTCATAAACCTGTTTGGTGACAAAATCCTGCTTCGAAGGGAAACACGACACACCAATATTTTCCAAGTGAAGTAGGACTCATTAAGGCAGTCAGTGATCCGACTGACTTTTCTGTCAACCTAGATCGATTCACAAACTCTCCAGTTCAGCAAGTTGCAACTGGAAACATCTTTACGTTGTCCTTCCAAACGGATATTGAATAGCAAGCATTATTCACCTCCGCTGACACCACGTGCACTCAAGTTTTCTCAGTTCAGTCAACGGTTGTCTGACAACCGAGCTGTCGGTTGCAAAAGTTCTTAGACCTGAGGCATCGAAAGTCCCCCAGGGTGCTGTGGATAACAGCTTAAAGTTCACCTGATGAAGGCAAGGTTTAACATGCAAAGCCTTCCCCTTTTTGCCATGGGAATTTCCCGTTATCGTTTGGAGTGACCGAAAGTAAAAAATGCATACCCAGAACATCTGGTAAAAACCAGATAGGTAGTAATATTTACAAGATGTATACCGGAGAATAGGCTGATATTTGCAATAGGGATTTAGTTCAACAATATCCGCTAAGTGCCACAAACCTAATTCTAAGAGTCACGTCTTAACGGCGAACACTTAGCAGGTAAAAATGCACAATTAGCTCGCCGTTTTTTTCAAGGCGACTCGCAATTACAATAGGTTTAACAGTTTCAAAGCATTACCCAACAGTTTCGCAGTAACTGACAGTTTTATCAAAAATATGAATGATACTGGAACCTGAATCTGCCATATGGATATATCATCGGGTACCCCATTCCCTGAGTACTTAACTAACACGAATGTCCACTAAACTAGCTCTTTTTTAGTGAACTCTGTGATTTTCCATCCTCCAACACTTGGCGTTACACCCCCGTTTACCACCAAGCCACCCTGAAATACTGACATTAATCCACCAAACTTGTGAAATCAAAAGTTTCAGACAACTGGCACAATATAAACAATAAACCGGGAAATGTCCAGGGGTCGGACTCCTCGTAAGATATTTTACGACCCACAGCATTAACTGTAAAGCAGTTCTTTGGCAGTTTGAATGATACGTCTGAGAGAAAAATTCCACTGATATATTATTTTTGAAGGTGAGATCATTGGCAAACAAAATGCATACTTTCAGATCTATCACCGTTTAATTTGAACTCCGTGCAATTCTGGTCACCCCAGAAACCAATACATGGACAATGCGCTTCAACATGACTGCGTAAGGCACTGACCTCCAATCGTCAGGGTTGCCGCGCACGCCAATGCTCAGTTCCTTCGTCCACCAGTAACCATTTCATGCCACGCTGCACTCCAATGCTTCCACTTATATCTTCCTCGCGACTACTTCAATGTCAAAATCCATGTTTCGGCTTCACCACTGAATAGAAGCGATGTGAGTAGTATGGTACGTTTGCTCGTCTTCGCCACATTCCCTTTCCTCAAACATTGTTTAGTTGTGACAAAAGCCATCCGGATTCCCCTCGTTCTGTTGACAGTACCTACCGGCCTCGGGGACGTTGGCACACCTGTTGTGCGTTCTCTTATGATCGCAGTGTTTTACCACTTACAAACTTGGCTTCCGTGCACTCGATGTTGGTTCTTCTCTTTCTTAATCAGATACACTGAGCCATGGCGGTTCACTACTGCGTGCGGTCATCTCCATTTAGCCCGGAACTTCCTTAACGTGGGTCCTGTTTCCCTCAGGCTCCGCAGGTTTCTATAGTAAACCCTCGAGCCTAGTTCAAACACAGCCCATTGATCCGAAAATATTGCAGTTAGCTGCCCCACGAAAACGTTTTTTGCGTTCGTCAATTTGCAGCTGGCCGAACTACTTGCTACCACTAATCCACACATACATCTGCAACGATGTGTTCTTTCACCTTCCTGCGTACAGTGCTTGCATGCTGATAGGATATAGTGGCTGCTTTGAACCATCTTGTTGAATGTTCAGCCATGACTATGATGTATTGACTTCCGGAAGCAGTTACTGAGAGGAGCCCATCACATACACCGATCCCCCAATTTCGCTGACCGGAATTGGTTGTGTGGGATACTAACTGGGGTGGTTAGTGCTCTTCTGTAGCTGGCATTGCTAGTAGGACTGCACCTAATTGTTAACACCCTTCTTCATTCTCAGCCGTGTGCCCGTTGCCTCAGCATTTCTTAAGTTCGTTTGCATTCCGTACGGGCTAACCGTTGATTTTGTTAAGGTTTGTTGCATTATTTTGAGATCGCTGTGCCTTGTTTGATCTGTGTTGAAGGGTGGCCCTATCTTTCTCCATTTTTCTAAGAATAAACAGTACCAACCATTTTTACTCTTACACCAACCACTATAACCGTTTCTTTTACTCTTAT
>LUCH01001839.1:96006-109719 GCA_013368495.1 Paragonimus heterotremus
ACCGATTACGCGTAACTCGTTGTGAACCTTGAATCGTTAGCGAGCGATTCAATACTAACTGATGACATTCTTCCACAATTGTCGCTGTCAACTCCGTCGATATAACAGGTACACTTTTTCCCTCCCCCAGCTGAAGCATTACAATTCCAACATTGTTCAACCTCATGTCTGGTCAGTGCATTCTGGAAGTTTTCACTTCCGGATTCATTTCGTCTTCCGGCGACTGATCCCCAGACAGAAGGTGTTTGATCACCTTCCGGATTGCCGTATCCGTTATCTCTGCTGCTTGTAACTTTCCGGGATCGCCCTCCAGTTCGATACTCTAACTCCATCGCGTCCTTGTGAACGTCATGCATGTGTTGCGCTCAGGAAAGCTAATTGGGAACAAAACTCTGTCCTCCAGATACGTGACGAATTGTGAAGTCGTACTCCTGTAATAGTAACACCCAGCTAGCTAGGTTTGTGGTCGACATCTACATAGAAACGTCGGCGGAGCAAGTACGGCCTTCATTTTTCCAAGGCCCACACGATCGCCAAACATTCCTTCTCCGTCGTTGAGCGGTTCGTTCTGCATGAGGTAATACTCCAATGGCATACTCCACCACGCCGCATCCTTGCTTCAATACAGTTCCGAGTCCTTCATTGCTCGCATCCGTTGCAACGTCGAAGCTCTGTCCAGCCAGTGGCAACTTCAGGGTCAGTAGTCCCTCCTTCGTCAATTGTTGGATTTCGACAAAAGATTGACTGGCCTTCTGTGTCAGGTGAAATCGACATTTCTTCTTCAGAGTTTCGTATAATCAGATCGCGAGTTCATTAAAGTTCTCGGTGAAACGGCTGTAGAACCCGGCGCGACCGAGAAACTGTCGCACGGTTCTCTTTGGTGCCGGAACCGCAATGGCCCCGGTCGCAAGCAGTTTTTTGTGGGCAATGTATGAACCTCATCATGACCGACCTTGTGAGAGAGTAGTACTACCGTTCGTTTCGCCAGTTGAGACTTTGGACTATTGAATCGTAGGCCGGCTTTTTCACTCTTCTGCAGCACAACTGAAACGTGTCCGGTATGTTCCGTCTTACTCACACTGCAGATGACTATATCGTCTCCATGGACAACATTATTGTTCACTCCGCTTGACACATTCAACATCAGTTGTCTGAACGTGAAAAAGGTGCCTAACAATCCGAACGGCGTACGTTTGAACGCCATTGCTATTCTCGCACCCTGATGACTGGTTCATTTCGATCGGACTGCTTGCTTGGAAACTGCCATTATCCAAATCACAAGTCTGTCGTTCTCTACCTTATCGAAAATCTCTGTCAACACTGGGACTTCATTGACGTTACTGACTCTAAGCTCGCTGAGCCGTCTGAAGTTGACATAAAATTGAAATTTGCCATTAAATTTCCTCATCAAAAAGACGGGAGAACTAAACGGACCACTAGCTTCCTCAACGACTTCATTCTTCAGCATCACCTTCACTTGTCGTTTAATTTTTGGTTGCGGGTGTATTGAAGTCCTTCTTGGGACGCATAACCGAAACCGCTCTGGTTCGATCGATATTTCACGTTCAACCGAACCACAATAGCCATATCGGTCTTGACCCAGAGTTAACGGTTATCGAAGCTTGCGTATTACTTCGTACAGGAACCCGTTGTCACAGATGGGTATTGCCCAGGGTGCGTTCGCTTCAAGTTGTCCAAGCCGAGGTTTGCGGTTCCTCATTAATGGTACCACACCACACTTCGTTACGAGGTTGTCATACTTCAAATCAATCATGTCCTCGGCGCGATCAAGAAAATCCGCCTCCAATATAGCCTGATATGCGTCTTGGGAAACGACGAAAGGTTGCTTGACAACCTGATCATCCTTTCGGACATCATACTCTGCCAGGCCGCTAACTTTGAGAGCAAATCCATCAACCGTTATAACGACCGTCGAATATGGCTGAATGGTGTAATATGGTTACAGCCCGATCTATGAAAATGTGGCCCAGTGTCAATCAAATTGCACTCTGAGCTACCATTAATATCCGAATTAGCGCAAATCGCTCTCTAGTCAACTGCCCCTATCACAGTTGGTGAAACGTTTACTTACGTATGACTTTTCCCGACCACTGAACCAACTCTTTGTAAGTGTCCATGTCTTTCGCATCTATAACAAAAGTCATCATTGTTCTTGCCATCCCTCACCTTCAAGGTCGTCACTTCCAGTCAACTTTTCCACTGCGCCGCGAAATACATTACGTTCAGTTGACTTGCCTGCCTACAACTCGTCACCTTTCAGGTAGTTTTCTGCCAGCAACTGTCAAGCCGCATCATCCACCAGTTCCAGCGTCATCGGATGTGTAGCGTGAGCCGCAATGTACTGACCCCGGACTATTGGTCGCTTTACCTCCGAAAACTAGTCTGTCGGCATCTGTTTTTCGGAGTCCTCGTCGAAATGTGGCAGCGCTCTTGATAAGCCTGCCCGCAGCGACACGGCATAAACAAGGGAGGAACCATTTAGTCCAATCCGAGCGCCCCTGAACCGCAGAATTGCCTCCTGGCAGTCACCTGGACTGTCGAATCCGACGATCAACGTCTCGTTTGCGGCGGCCCATTCCAGTTTCTCAGAGCTTTATCATGCCGCACCCGGCACCGCCGTCGCGTTGCCCATGTGTAGCGCCCACAGGGCTGCAATATCCGCTCGATCGGCCGTGACTCCGACCGCTTCTGTCACGTACTCCAAGTCTCACAGGAAGCTCAGTACGTCTTTGTCCCCGAGCGGCTGAGGCCACGGGATCTGCATCCTCCAATCCTGGTCACGGTACCGATTGTTGTGAACCAAGAAAGCGGATACCACAAGGTTTGTTTATTCAGGAAACCAATACACGGATAATGCGCTACAACATGACTACAGACAAGAGCGCTCATCTGCGTAGGGCAATGGTCTCCAAACGTCAGGGTTGCCACGCACGCCAATGCTCAGTTCCTTCGTGCACCAGTAACCATTTCATGCCACGCTGCACTCCAATGCTTCCACTTGTATCTTTCTCGCGACTGCTACAATGTCAAAATCCATGCTTCGGCTACACCACTGAATAGAAGCGATGTGGGTAGTATGGGGCGATCGTTCGTCCTCACTACGATACTCCAGGGATGCAGCTGCTCGTCGTAGGTGATCATCTGCTTCGTAAGGGCCACGATACAGGATGAGGCGATGGATGTTGTGGAAAATTTTGCGGGTTAAATTTCCCCTTGATTGACCCTGTTGCCCTCCTCCCCGTGATCCCATGGATCTGGACGCTTGTTGTTGTTATTCTCACGACCCACGTCTGAAGGTACCAATTCCCCTAACCTGCCTCCCTCGGTCATTGATTCCAACCCACCTGCCCACACGCATATTGCTTTCCTTCAACCTCGACATCCCCGTCCTTGCGAATACGGTCTGCCCGAAGGCGGGGTACTCAGGCACACATCAGACCAATCCGTTCATATTTCGTCTATTCGTCCTTGTCTGTCGGTCGTCTGTGCTTGTACCTGTCGTGCCTTCTGGACCCTTGACGGCCTATCGCGGCCAACAACCGCATTCTGTCCAACGAACGCGAACGAATTGAGGTTTTTCCTTGTAATTGGTTATACCTATTATGTATGCAGGACCAGGTTTCCAGCGTCTTGACTTGATTCCGTTATTCGGCGTCTTTCGTTATACGTGCGTCACTCAACTTTTGTCGGAAGATCTTACAGATCCCTTATTTGCTTGCTTTAAGGGCAGCTTATTGCAGCCCGACTTGGCCACTCTTGTCCCTTTATAATCAAAATATCAACACGGTTATTGATCAAAACTGGTTTTCGTAATTTATCCACGGAGTACATCTACAAACTGTCTAGTACTACAAGCACTCATTTGACCAACGTTGTGGAATTAACATATCATATATCAAACTTGTCGTCTGAAGGTTATAGGGGTGCTCATCAGGAGTTTTCCTGCGTGTTTAGCAGTTTCAAAGGCGGCTTTCTGCTAAACCCTCCTGCGATTAAAAGTGGCTCCTCGTGAGCCCAGAAAAACCAAAATTGTGTACGATCAGCGGGAAGGTGGAAAGGAATAACCTGAACTGTACTGAATATTTCGTAGTTATGTTCAATACATACTTCCTTTGCGTTAATGATGTTTGAATTTTTCTATCAAAACTATGTCCCCAGAGATTTATAGGGTAGAATGCGATATGCGAGTCTACTGTAACCTCGAATAGAACAGAAATACTGCCGAAATTCGATGTGGGCTTGGCCCAACCAGCAGACTTATTTGTTACAATGAGTATGAATGAGATTCGAAACACGTTCTTAAGTGGACTACTAGTCGACAATCAAACAGGTACGAATAACGTGAAGCAGCAAAGTCCAGTAAACACGTGGCCGATTAGGCCAAGTTGGCCAAGAGTGGGTCAGATGTTGGCATGTCTTTCATACTCCACTGACCAACCAGAGGTGAGGAACCATGGTGAATGGCAGGTTATCATGGGACTACTTTTGTGGTTGAATAATGATTAATAATAATCTATGAATGGCATCTTCCATTGCAATGGATAGATATTTGACTACGGAAAAGGTAGTTGACAACTAAAGGTAAATTTTGTTTATCCAGGCTGGTTCGATAGCTCTGGGTCATTCGATTGTCACGTGCCTCTGGTATGGTCGATTTTCATACTGTTGTTTTTGTGACGTTTCACGGATAATCTTAGATTACAATATGTCATTTCACTCTGAAGGTATGTGTAATATAACGTACTTGTATTGCTAAGTGAAGACGTGTTACAACTTGACCTGGAGACTAATTTTCACCTACGTGTTTGATTTTTTATCTTCACACTCTCTGGAGCCATCTGGTTAATAAACTTTTGATGCACCATGAGTTCCGGGCAAAGGTTGTATAGTCGTATCACTATATACTGTCGAATACGGCGGGAACGTCTACGACTTGGCATCAGTTTTACCGGTGGTTCCTCCATTACTATCCCTGTCACCTTGGGGAATGAAATTATTCCATCAGAGATATCTGGTAGTCCTTTGTTTTGTTATGTTTATTTTGAATTGAAGATGACCAGGTAGTGAAGGACATGTGTCCAGCCTCATCTGTTGAGGCGATACGCAATCCGCAAGGTTCATGTGTTTTTATTCATCAAGGAGGAAATGTGGTGTTGACGCCTTGTATTCCCATGAATGTCAGCAATCAACTTTAACTTTCAGTTCATTGCTAGGTGCAGGCAGTAGTGATGATGTTCTTGATTATTTTTTTTCTTTCGTAGAGCCACACCCATGTAGTCGTTCACCGGAGACACACAGCTGATGAGTACACACGAAAGATACGTAACTATGTGTTTGCCAAATCATTGGCGATGAAGATAAACTGACCGGGGTCAAACGGTAAGTGTCGCCTAATGGACGTTGACATTTCCCAACCAATTATGAATAACACGTTTTCGTTCCAATACTTTAAAGGACGTCGTTTCATCTTGTCGAAACTACCCCTAAGATAGTGACGAAAATGTGAAACATTTCATCAGGAGTTGGTTCCAAGGAGCCAAAGAGAGAGGCGGTAGGAGATCAAAACGCGGATACTCAGAAACTAATCTCAAACAGTTAATAACCTATAGATTTGCGAAGGTTATTTAATTAAAAGGGCAATCCGGAGCTGGAAGACACAGAAACGGCCCGGAGGAGGAAGCCAGAAGAAAACATGGCCAGGTACGGTGTATCGTGGAGGCACGGTTGACATAGGTGGCAGTTAACCCAGTATACAGAATCGCCGCTAAATTCTTATGATGTACCTACTTTCATCCAGGTTGACCAAGTAGATTTGGATAACCACGAATAATTACCTCACAATAGGACGCGAAGATATCTGAAACTACTGCCACCACCGGGGTACATCTACCAGATAAGAGTGCACCCCAAAATTTCGCCTCATACGTTGACAACTTTTAACGCGAAATCATTGACGTGAAGTGGACACTTGTCAGACTCATAGTCTAATTTTAGATGTCACGTAGTGGTCTATAATGAGTGTTTCACACAAAGTTGATTTTTGATGTAATGAATCCATGCCCGTTACGCCTTGTTGATTCATGTTACTTGTTCCCATCTCGGTTTATTCACTCTCGGAAATTATTTTCTGTGGAACTTCAGTATTGCTTTCTTGTTTTTCTGCATTGTTTTTCCTTCACACCCTGTTGTTCTCTCATTTGCGGTGGTTGTTTTTTCCAGATTTTGTTTCGTTCGTATTTTGCGTACGGCATGCTGGATTTGAGGATGACTTCTACTTCAACGAGACTTGTTTCTGATTGCCTTCACTTCTTAGACTCTATCAATTTCTTTCAATGAAATGTGCATGTACTTTTTTATTACGGTACTTTTCGTCTTGCGGTTAATCTGTGTGTGTTCAGCGGTCACGTAAGTGTCTATGGTAGTATGTCCGTCGTAGAAGCAACTTGAAGAGTTGTAGGATGCGTCCACTGTCCATCTCCATGTCGGTCCGCGTTAGATCATCTGAAGGCGTTCGTAGTAAATGCTTCATCACAAAAATGATCCTGTTAAATTGGCTTGACACCTTGTTGCTGGATAAGATCGATCGCTTAGAACAGGATTCGGTGAAACTCACGGAATAGTGTCAGTAGGTCGTACGTGTTGGGTGACAGGTTTCGAACTACTTCAGTTGTTCAAGCGAATAACTAACAATGTAAGGAAGGTGCCGTTAGCGCAGTTAACTCACTCGGATCCTACTCTGGCCTACTGGAAACCCAATCTGGCCCACTCCGATCCGACTCCGGCCAGAGTCGGACCGTCTCTGGATTTTGTTGCACGCCTTCTCGGATGCGACTCCTTGCAACTCGTACCAGAGTCGGCGTGTTTACTGAGAGCTTCCACATAGAATGAAGACTCAAGACATGCATTGTGAATAACGCACCCTTTTGTTTCGAATATGCTTGGCGGACTGACCGTGCGTGACAGTCCATGGTAAAACTTGACTGGCAAATAACCGCTACAGCATGAATGAGCTTTGCGTAAGCAATGTTAGTAAATAAATGAAAATTGTATCTTTCCTCATGCATCTGTGGGAAACACGCTCAGACCTGCGCGACCATGGCAGATAAGTACGGGCAATACAAAACAACGAATATATATGAAACGATATACACTAAATGTGCCAACGAAAAAAGTGAAGTCATGGAGAAAATGATTGCAGCTTACAAACTCTGACGCACGCACCAGGAAAAAAAGCTAGTTCGCTTGTCTCACAGGTTCCGTCCAATAGATGTGATGGTCCATTGATTTGCCTTTCACAAGGTTGTGCAGGAGCTAACGTAACGCACCGTACTTCCCCGTCGTTGGCGCCATTCTGGTTTTCCGTCGTGCAAGTCACATGTGCGTTCTACCGGGACTCTGGCTCGTGCTTGTTTCTATTGTTTTCTTTTACAGAACTGTCGTTGAAACCCCTAATTCAGAAGAACGTTGTGCTCCGGTGTCCCCACGTCACACAATGGTGATTGACAAGTGTAACGGATGCACGCAGTCAGAACGCTGGCATGCCTGTTACACCGATATTTCAAAGATTACATGGTCCCACCTGGAAATATATCCAGATGCATCTTCAAAGGGTTTTGCCATTACTTGATGTAGATAGCTTCGGGAAAATGTTGAAATAAATCAGCTTAAGGAATGAAGGACGGGAGTTCCAAAATCTGGCGAATAGTTCGGCCGATCCCGGTACAAGGCTTCGTCGAATATTAGAAAGCGTGAAAAAGTTGAAAATCTTGGAAATCGTTCGGTCAATACGGGGTTTTGTGCACCAGTTCATTGCAGAAGTCCTCCTCGCATAACGGGCGTCTTTGATAGTAGAACAAAGAAATCCATTTCATGTGTTAATTTGGAAAACGTAAGGTGATCTCACGTGCTATGATAAGTAACACCATATGTGACATTTTCGACACAGTTCACGCGATATTAACGCGTGTGTCTGTCACTGAAGTACGTAACTTTACCAAGCAGTTTTTATAATATGTGTGGGTAACCAGCCGCTTGGAGAAGGCACTTCTTCCATTTACCCTGGACGATTACGTCGTTTAAGACGCGGTGATCATCGCACGGACGCCAGCCACCCGTCAGTTTCTTGAGAACCATGGAAAGAAGTGAGGCCCATGAGCTACTTGAAGGCTGGATAACGCCAGTCGTAAGGGGTGTCCAAACCATGTTCGGATACTTTGGGCTTCAGCGGTGGCGAACAACTAGGGCGTGCGAAAGTAGACGGGCCGCTGGTGACACTGTGGTGAAACACGTTGTGTTTAAGCGGCGGTGTTAGACTAGACGGACAAATATGGTGTGAAAACTGTCGAAGGAGGGCTTCAAAGTCTTTTTCTTATCACTTGCGAGTAAAGTAGTCATGCTTTCAATTAATTCCCGACTGCCGACGTCCACTGTTAGCCCAAAGGTTGATAAGAAATCTGTGGCAAATTTCCAGGGAAACTGACGCCTAAGGCAGACATCAAGTGTAAGTAGCTTCCCATAAGACCCGCTGAACCTGACAATCATTCGGCCCGACTCTGGCAAGAGCTGACAAGGAGTCAGATTCGAGTATGCATGTAACAATATACAGAGTCGGCCCGATTTTGGCCAGAGTCATTTTGTAGTGGGCGAGAGTTGATTTCCAGTTAGCCAGAGTAGCATCCGAGCAGACCAGTCACGCTGACTGCACCCTTCCTGCATTTCTGGTTATTTGCTTCAACTACCAAAGCAGTTTGGATCTTACGTAGTCCAGCGCTCACCGACCGCTGTATGTTTCACAGAATCCTTTCGCAGTCGATGTCCTTAGCGAGCGATCTTATTTGGTAAGAACATGCGAACTAATTTACCCTGACTAATTTTCTCACAGATTATATTGTTCGAATGTCTTCAAATGATCATACGAAGACCGGTATGAAGATGGACAAGTGTGCGTTCCGAATAATTCTCCGAATTTACCCTAAGACGGACATAATACCATAAAATTCGTCTACGTGGCCACCGAACATGCAGAAATTACTAGCAAAACCATGTATCGCGATAAACAGAAAATATCTGCACATTTAAGATTTAAAATGGATATAATGGATTCCAAGGGATACCAAAAAGCAGCGGTCATTCCCGTATAAGTTAAAGTCGTTTCTAAATCCAACATTCTGCACGCGACCGGCAAAGTGAAAACAAGGAAACCTGAAAGACTAAGGTCATAGAATATTGAGGAAATCGAGAGGGCATGAAAAAGAAAGAACAGGGAAAAAACACCAAAATAGTAACACTACAATTGAATGAAAGTCATTTTGTGATGCTAGAAATCCTACTAGCCAAAAAGGCCTGTAAGCGAGAGTGCTTCACTACTTCGGGTGCATGTTTATTTGATGGATGTTGTACAAGTAGTGATGGCAGTAGTTTTGGGAAACTTCAGGCCTCGTTTTGATACAAGTCCTTCTGATTATTCAAGCCTATTACGTTTGCCTGAATGCCAGAGGTAATCTCACGCAAAGTTGGCAATGCTTATTTATGATGGGTTAGCTTCAATCAACTTCAACACTGAATCGACAATACACCATATCTTCCAAGCTTTTCTCTGCGTCTTCCAGTTTCGAACTGGTGTTTTAATTGTGTAGCCCTTGGGAATCTATAGGTTCTTACCATTTTGCGATTATCTTCTGAGTACCGACGTTTGGATCTTCCATCTTCTGTCTTTGGCCCCTTGGAACCACCTCATGACGAAATGTTTCAAGTCTTTCTCACTTTTTGGGGGTAGTTTCGTTCAGTTAAAAACAGGCCCGTATCGTGGGCGGAGTTGCGCCTTGCGAAACGTCGCTCTCGGAAGAGGACACAATGCGTTTGCGCCTAACAGAAAGTAGAAGTAAACAAGGCACTTAAATGTCTCTCTCCGTAGGAGTGAATTCCGACTCACATCTTGCCCACTGTTCATACGCTGTCGTTCCTTGATGGCGTTCTATGACAACAATGGAACGCAATGATAGAACCTGCCAGTATGCTTCATAATACAGATGTCATTTAACTGAGTTTCACTCTCTGGTGGCAGTGTTGGGGATAATATACAATTAATCGTTTTTGACTGCTTCACTTTGAGCCACGCATCCATTGCGTCTGCCAACAGACAAGCATGGCTGATGACTACGACTTCTTTCGTCTTCAAAATTAGACATTATGATACATCTATGTTAGCAGCACCGCGTGAGTTTTTTAGCACTAGCGACGTGACGTAAGTTATGGGTAATTACGGGTTGGAAAGAATGTAGTGCTCTGACTTACGTTTACCACAGAAGGATGAGTCAGTGCAAATACTGGACGGCTTCGAAGGGAACGTCGGCCATCCATAACTGTAATAAATGGCCTGTTTTACACAGGCGTCACAGACTCATTAGCCGGCAAAACAGTTCGTTTGTTTGACGTAGCTGCGAGCTAATGCATCGCAGCTTACACACTAAATGCTCGCATGTAGGGTCAGATGAAGGTTATCTAGCATTGCGTCAGCACAGTTTACTTCTCTCAGTTCGGGAACAAACGGCCGCAGGTAATCACTAACGGGACAAAGCAGCCTCCACCACAATATCAGCCGATGATGAAAGGGGCGCTTTGTGAAGGGATGCGCAGTGCGACTGCGTATTTTTCATAACTGCATACGGGGATAGTTAACCAACGGCACCCTATCTTCATTGACTTGCATAGTGACATGGTCGCCGATGGCGGTGTTGACGGTGGTGAATGCGTCACAGACATTCCAGTACTCCTACGTGTACATTACATTCAGTGGTTAGCATTGTTTTACGTACAATCTACGCAGCAATGCGAGGGAATCAGGCGATAAATCAGGAGCGAAGGGTTTTGACGAAGCCGACGGTAGTTTTAAGCCAGTAGATATAATCGACTTGGGGTAGATTGGGCGAAACCGGACGGCAACTGAAACACTAGATATGGTGGGCAACTGACTGACTGCGACAAACTAACGGTATAAAGGCAGTACCTACCACTATGGGTGGTATTATCAGCAAAAGAGCTTGATCCAGTAACAGATGTCGCACTAACGACGGCAGCTGTGCCATCTGAACCACTTGTATAAGTTCGTATGGTATTTTCACATCGCAACATGGAATAGTCACGCAACATCTAACCTGTGGGCTGCATTGATGTAGTCGATAATATAGGGTCTTTTCAATCCAACCTGACACGCTTTTCGTCCAGCATGCGTAACCCATCTATTCCACGTCTTATACGTTAGGTAATAGCCCATCTAATGTACCAACGCTTCACTCCATTCGTTCCTATTGTGAACGATAGTAAGAGAAGTTCGCAGTGGTTGAGTGTGATAAGTGTGAATAAAAATCTGTTTGTAAGCCTGGAATAACTAAGCCGGAAACGTGTGATATATCTAACATAATTGCAAAGTTTCCAACAAACCGTGGGCGATGACGGACCGCAACCAATTCAACATAGCCGGTCTCACCACGTACAAAACAAATGGAACCGCAAGCACGCGTTTGTTGGAAGCACGGATTGCAACCAACGTGCAAAAATGGCAGTAGTCGGGAACGATTGTAAAAGAAACGTTGCGAATACGATGATGTGTTATGGAAAAATTTGAATGCCTTTGAATATGAGACTGAGTGCGATAATTAACAGTTTCTATTCTCATTCGATTCGCACACTGTGTGGCCGACTGTGTGTCAGTTGTTCGCAAAACGCCGGATTCGGCCATGAGTTTGATGCATAGGCCGTAAACAAGGAGGGCTTGAGGCGGGGGAGCCAACAAAAGTTGTGCATCGAGGTTTTAATGCGAATGTGTGAGTTATAGGAGAGGGATATTTATTTTCACTGTTTTTGGAGAGTTTTTTTATGCTAGCCAGTGAGCCGTTAATGCCGGCTACCATTAATTACAGCTAAAAGGCTTCCAAGGATGTGCGGATTATTACAAGTGGGCATATATGTTTAAAAAATGCATCTGTGGGTGATAAACGTGATTTACCTATGTGTGGTTCAGGTGTAACCTTACATTAGATCATTCGATTAAGTTTATTGATGAGCAGCAATTATGGTCTTCGCAGGAATTGGGCTTGGAAGTGGTTACAGAGGGAATACAGTCATTTTGGCGCGAATCCTAGTGTTTTTAAACGCTTGTCGAAATGTTAAAATTAAAATTTCAGGCAAAGTGTATACAGATAGTCAATTATAAACGAGCAGTGTTAATGAAAAGTTGGTATATATTGAACAAGTGCTGAAATCACCACTTCTAACAATAATGTATATTCCCCAACGCATCTGTGAAGGAAACGCTTAGATATGCGCGATCACGACAGATAAACATATGCGCTGCAAAGCAACAAGTAGTAACCCAATATGACAAGTCCGAAATCTGTAAGCAAAAGGAAACGTAATCAGACAGAAGAGGGTCGCAGTCTACAAACGCTTGGAAATGAAAACGTTTCCCATCATTTTTGCAGGGACATATCACTATGGTTAACGCCTGGGTATGCATTATGCGTTCAAATTAGTGGATTCCCCTTTCGGATGACTTTCGCCATGGAAAACATGGAGATCCAACAAATGCGGGAAAGGATGGAAACTTGCAACCGAAGCACTTGGGGTACATGCCAATTATAATCTTTGTGCCCGTTGATCGTTATGCTGATTAGAATGTTCTCCTGTGCCGCGACGGATAAATGGCGTCCTAAACATCATGTGGAACATGTCGGAAAATTTAATTGAGAAAGATGTGGTAGACTGAACGGACTTAGCTTCTGAAGGTTCTCCATGATGGAGTGGGACAAGTTACCCTTTTTCAAGCCGCTCCATATACACCGAAGATGGAAACGGCCATATCATAAGGTCATTTTCAAATATTTCTATGATCAACATTTCGTCGACTACTACCTATCTGAAATCTTGCCGAAAACGAGTAGAATGCATATCGTATGGGGAAGGGGGCTGCAAACGTTGCCACTCGCGTTTCAATATCAAATATGCCAGTATTCTAGATGAAATACAGTGACAGAATTCTAGGGTCGTATATTTACTTTACGATGATATCTTCAAAATGCCGCAAACTTAAGCACACTTGGGCTATGGGATGACGTATTACGCCTCGAAGACTGCAATGAGCGCATTTATAAAACTTGAGGAAGAGGTCTAACGCCAATAATGGTGTGTTCGCAAAAAATGTGGAAAACGTTCACATCACCAAGCTGGTACTTTCGGCACTTATTAGATGGACGCCAACTTTCCTCGAACATTGCTCATTTACGAATGACGATCTGCATATAGCATGAATGAAATGTCATTCCCAAGATTTCATAAATATCTAGAGAACAAGAATCCAAGTCAAAATGACAGAACCTCCTCTAAAAACAAAAATCCAGCCCTATAACTGCGGAAACCATAATCGCCCAACAAACAGTTTGGCAATTATGTCGTCCGCCGGCATCATATTTCAAGGCCGAAACGAATTGAAAACGGCCATTTACGCACGGAAAGAGATTTTTTCAAATTTTCCATAAAATATCAAAATGTATACTACGGAACAAATATATAGATTTCATCGAGTATACTGGTGGTGTTGCAATGAAAAAATCCGGTGTACTTAAAAATTGCCCATATTCGCACTTTTGTTGAAAAAAATGTGTCGCCATTTTTTCCGATAAAGGCATATTGTTGGTT
>LUCH01001840.1:22923-54699 GCA_013368495.1 Paragonimus heterotremus
TGTCACCGATGTAACCTGAAACACTGGCTCCAATATAACAAACGAGCCCACACGCTTCCACATTCCTGTATGCTACCACTACCTGCCAAGTCTTGCCCGCTATGCTAAAGAAGATCTGGAAAGATCTCCTGCCACACTTTGTCCAGCCGCATTTTGAATGAGGTCACACTATCGCTGTGCACTACTTCATCTGGAAGCTTGTTCCACACATTCACTATCCGGTTGCTGAAGAAGTCTGCTCGTACGTTTAAACGAGCTCTGCTTTCCTTCACTCTGAGGCTGTGACCTCTGGTGATAGCTTCTTGACTCATTTGTGCAAACAAGTCTGTGCACTCTACACCGCTTATACCTTTCAGTATTCTAAAGGTCTCGATAAGATCACCTCTCACTCTCCTCATTTCCACGGAGTACAATCCGAGCTCCTTTAAACGATCATGATACGGTTTACCCTTAAGTCCAATAATCATTCGGGTTGCGAGTTGTTGCACTCTCTCTGTACACTGGATATCTTTACGAAGATAGGGAGCCCAAGCCTGCATGCAGTACTCCAGGTGAGGCCAAACAATAGCTTTGTATAGCGGCAGGAATACTTCCGGTTGCTTGTTAGACAAAACTCGCTTAAGTCTAAACAGTTCACCACGGGCTTTGTGTGCCGCCGCTGCACACTGGGCTGAGGGTTTGAAGTTGTACAGCCAACATTTAAACCAACTTGATGGAACTAAGCAATAATGAGTTTATACAACTTACTCACACTTCTCTGTTCGCGAGTCTTGCGTTCTCTGTGCGTCCAGTACCGCTAAAAAACATGTTTGGAGATTTGGAGGTTAACTTAATCAACCGACCATTGCGACTAAGTTTCTTATTTATCTGTCATCGGAATTAATCCATCGGTCGTCCAAAGAATCTCATCCTTGGCGCTGTCCCTATTTCCTTTGGTGGTCTGATCAACTTAACGGACTTTGTTTTATCAGTGAGTCGTTCTTATTTCACCGATATATCCCCCGTTTTACTTGTACGTCTACCTTGAGGCCTATCCATCACCGTTATGTTTACACCACACCGTAGGTAGAAACAACCGGTTGGTAACGTAGACCGTTTTTCACCGGAAATGCTATCAGGGAAACAAACTGGATATATATTTCTGATTTGTAACTAAGCAACAACCGTGACGATATAATTTTCATGGGGAATTACTGTGATATTTCGTGTACAGTGCAACATGAACACAACGTGGCTGAAATTACAAATTCCCTTATATCTCCAAAACAGCTCGAAATTGAGCGTTTCTTCAGAACGGAAAAATGTATTCCATCACAAAAACCTCAATGGAAACATTTTTAGAACTTTTAATCAATTAGAATGGCCAACATTATGCTTTTGTCGAAAAAGATGGCTACACAATTTTTCAACAAAGTGCGAATGCGGACAAACCTTAGGTACACCTGATTTTTTTCATTGCAACACCACTAGTGTATTGGACGAAGTCTTTATATTTGTCCTGTAATAGGCATTTTAATAATCCGTGAAAATTTTGAAAAATCTTTTTTCGCGCCTAAGTGGCCGTTTCCAACTCGTTTCGGCCTTGAAATACCATACTGGCGAGTGACACAGTTGCCAGAACATTTACTAGATACGGAAACAGAATAATTGACTGGGAGCGTATGACTTGTGTATCAGCCTCAAGCCTGTGTATTGATAGCTCTAATCGATGTAATCGCTGAAACGGTACACAACGTCTGATCGGAAAATGAAGTTACCAGAGGAATGAAGCTTTGGAAATACACAGACATGCAAAAACAAGTTGGCGTGAGAGGTTCCCACGAGTATTACCTCATCTACCTTACACGAAATCAGTAAAAACTTTGAACCGTTGTTTTAATTCTTTCGAGTTTGTGGCGGCAACACAATGGGAGCAGTAGGCCAGCTAAGTTGACTCTTAAAGTGTTCCGCCCAACGTTGTAACCTTCTGGACTTATTGTAGATTAGTGTGCCATCTGCGTCGCTGATAGCCTCACTGACGGACGGTCGCGTGGGACCAATAACACGGATCAGCTTAAATAGTTTGTCGGTGTTCTCTGATGCAAAAGCGGTTTCCACTTCCTTAACTGTTTCCACTAACCAAGCCTCACGATCAGCCCCTACATTACGTTTCAGCTTCCTACGGACATTTATTCTAGACTAATTATGTGAACTGCCGGACGGAACCTTCCGTCTGGCTTTTAACAAGTCCAGGGATTTCTCTGAAATCCAATGTTTGTTAAACTTACGTACCCCTGTGCCCCTTGCTACAATACCTTCTTTTTGAATAGGCTGTGATATTTATGTCCAGTAGCTAATAGGATTTTCGGACTGAATACCACTAAGACATTTTTTTAAGCTGACTTGGTACCTATGCTTTACTGACGGTGAAACCAATTTCTCAACAGTCAGCCTCTGTTGTCGGTGAGGTCGATGCTCAGCAAAAGTAAGAACAAACCTGCAACGTACCAACGCATAAACTGATTATATGTTCCAATAAAAACGACACTCGTGAGTGGAGTCTAGCCACCCATAACTAACAACTGTGTGGTCTATCTGAGACGGGACCTGTTTCTGGGAAGGAGGGCGTCAGTGACGCGCACGATGTCTAGAACTAGTGATGGCTAGAAATAGCCTGTGCCTAGCGCACAGTTGCAACAATCGACCGCTACTGTCCGATCGATGTGATGCTACCCCAAACCTGTCGTCTGAACGAGGCTCGGCCTCACCAAGGTGGCCGACCTGAGCATTCATATCTCCCGCCAGAACGACTATATCAGAGCCATGTGTCGACCGAAGGAGAGCGGCCAGATCCAAGTAAAACGCGTCTTTGACGCCGAAGTCACTAGTCAGTAGGAGCTTAAATAGACACAACGAAAAGATTTCTGAAAGTCTTGCGTCTAGAGTTGGTCTTAATTTAACCTGCCAGGCGGACAGCACAAAGTCCACTGTCAGCAGGAATTCAATCTATCAATGAGGCTGCGGCCGTCGAGCTGAGGACTCTACCTACTCCAGCCTGACCTGTAACGGCGGCTGTGGAGTCACCCGAAGTGTATAACCAGTATCGGGTAATCAATGCGGGTGCTGTTATTTCTATACGCTGACTACTGTCTTGGATTCTAGTTTCCCAGATACAGCAGACATCGACATGCAACGAGTCTAACGTTCGTGTGAGAGCGGCCTGTTGACCTACCTGTTTTAGAGTGCGAACGTTGAAAGCACCTATATTAATTCGCATTCTAGATATAAGCAAAGGACGAAGGAGGCCTGAAACTGAATGGCAAGAGATAAACTTGCTGGCTCAGTGTTACTCCGGTTAGCTACATCTGTTACGGGACCTATGGAGTAATTATCCGAAATGGTGGTCGGGAGGGGCCTGAGAGCTAAATTTGATAGGACAGTGGAGGAGGGGTCGGCAGTAGCATGTTTTCGCCTATCCACCCTGTTGTATGCAGCAGATAGGGCGACCCGGTTTATACTGCGAGACGGCCGATGCATTGTGGAATTACTTGTGTTGTGACTATTCATGGTTGTGTGGGCTGAGATACTGTCAGGGTGCCCATACCTAGACAGGAGGACGATTAGGGTTCTCAACCAAAGCCTTTGGCTCAAAAGCGTGTGTCGCAAGGCAGCAGGTGGGTGACGGTGTACCAGAACTGGCACATTTTTCGAAAAAAGATGTCAACCTTCTTCCAACTCCCAACCTGGAGGACCAGGAGACTAGTTCGTCAGACCTCTATCTATTGGCCTGCCTGGTATGAGTGACTGTCGGTGTGGTGGCCACACCGTCCAGTTTAGCCCAATAGGTCGTCGAGATACGCAAACCGTCACACCGCGTCAAGGTCCAGATCATGCTATCGTTTGTGCCCGCTTTGTCTTATCGTTTACTCAGAAATCATCTGCTCACAAATCGAAAGTACTGAGTTGAATAATGAGCGACGTGGGCACACGAAACGCCTGTCTAACAGCACGAACAGTTGAACTGCTCAGGTTACAAAAAGGAGTAAAGGTCTCAACAGCTATGCGAACTTCTCGTGAAGAGGCCTGTTCCATTGGAACGCTGTGGAAGTTGGTTTCTGCTGATTCATCAGAACTCATGAAGAAACGTCGACTGATCTCCTTGACGCCGCATGCAACAAAGACTGCCGTGAACTTAAGCAACTTACAAAGAGTCTGCTAGAAGACCCTGAGGTGTACTTCTTCAAACAAACAAACAAAAAAATAGAGAGCATTTTTACAGGCAATAATTGGGTACTGTTTTCTCCGATTCGTTGCTGCACTAGTCGTCAGCAAGGTGCTACTGAGACTGTATGTAAAAAATGGCTCACTAATTTACAGTTTTTGGCGGTTGCTTGACAGATGAACAGAGCACTTTAAGTAACAGTTCGACTGGTCTAAGCCTCAGTTGTGGATGATGCAAATTGTGTGGTTAGTTATGACATTCCCGACAATCCTATGTCGGTTTTGGAGCCTAAATTACTGAAGCGTAATAAATCCCGAAATCCGGGCATTCTTTCTCCAGGGCTTTTCCGAGTTGGTATTGAAAGGTTTTCTGAACTGACCACACTCCCCTGTTCTGTATGTGAGAATGATGAGGTGCCTCGTTACCGGTGCTTATCAGCAGTCATTCCCACTTTTAAAGAGGTGTCAGTACCCTATGTGACAACCACATAAATATCATCCTTGTTTATTGCAATCAAGATGCCCAAGAATCTTATAATGTGACAGCCTTTGGAACACAAGCAAAAGCATATAGGATGTATTGATCATACTTTTACCATACGGCAGACACTGGAGCATCGGCACCCCTTTTCTCAGCCAACAATCGTGGTATTTTTGGATCTGAAGGCTGCTTTTGATTTGATTGCCCGAAACACCCTCTGGATCTGCCTCTATCGTAGGGGAGTTCTGTTGAGATATACCAGTTTGTTTGTCGTATGCCCGCTTCCAGTGCAGAGTACATGTTTGTAGGCAGTTATTTTGAGCGTTATCCATTTCAAGCGGCATTTTTTCCAACCTTATGATGGACGATGTTCTGGAAGGAGCACCCAGAGTTTCCGAGGACCTCGGACTGGAGCTGTTACTAGATAATGTGCTGACTGATGTTGAATATGAGGAAAACATAGCTTTGCTTAGTTCTTCATAGAGCGTGCATACCACGCCAAATCGGTTAAGTGATATGGCCGATCTGTGTGGTATGCACCTCTTCAAAGTGTGAATTGTTGTTACAAGATTGGGTTGGCACCGAATATGTCCTTGCTATTGCTGGCAGGCCGCTGGAGACTGCCGATCGTCTCAGCTTCCTGGGTAGTTTCATTTCGTTAATCTGTGGTTTTGTTGACAAGATTTTCACGAGGGAAGCGAAAGCACGTGGTGCATTCGTCAGTCCCTGTCATTTGTGGCGTTGTAAAGGCGTTTATTCTTCGACTAAGGATAGGGTTTGCAATGCGTGTGGGAGCTCACTTTTGCTCTGTGGATCAGACAACTGACACATTTGTACGAAAAATGCTTGTAGACTCTCGGTGTTCGATCACCGTTATCTCTTCATCAGTTAGTCTGTATCAAATGTGCTGTTTTTGTGGGCACTGCGACGGTCCGAGGGCGTATACTTCAGAAATGTAAGTTCGCGATCGGTAACTGAGATGGTGAATATACAGTCTTCGCTGGTTGGGTCTCATGTACTCCGTATGTCGACGAAGCGTCTTGTGCATCACGTATTGTTCAGTATGGCTGCTGATTGATGGAGAAAGCCTCAAGGCAGTGAGGTGTGTTGTGTTGTAGCTCCCGTTGTTCCAGACGGCCTATATACTTTTACTCAATCGCCTGTTGGCAGTTGTTCTTCTTACCAACCGTTGATGATCTGGTCATATCGGATGAGTAGATTTCTGCTTTTTAGTTGGTTGATATTCAGATCGGTCACACTTATGGTTAACATGACACATTCGTTTTGATTACGTACTGAATGACAGGAATCCAGGGCACCCTCTCAAGTCACGTGTTCTGATTCCGCATGATCGGTAGGGTTGTAACAAAGTGATGAGGTGGTCACGGACCGTGAAAACCTTGACTGTTCCGCTGAGCAGTGTTGACAAATACCATTTACCTGACTAGAGAGCTCGCGACTATCCACACACAGTTAGTTGGAAACACTGTAACATGACATTGTGTCGCAGTTAGTGGCAAGCATGTATCTGCAAATTTGTTGACCTTTTTTCTCTCTCTTCGCCATGCATTTCTAATTATTTACTGTCTGCATTTTTGCTAACCGTTGTTAGGTTCAACGGAACGGTTTAGCAGGCCTTTCCTCGCATGTACAAAAAGCGTTTCAAACGTTTTACTAGATTCACATGAGGTCGCTGTTTGAGGACGTTAATCGCGTCATACACGTCGTTTCATGTTGATAAAAAGAATACGGTTGAGCACGTTTAGCTAGCGGCCACCAATTTGATTACGGCTTTTAAACCATTAGTCTTCATAGTGTACACCGGAACAACGGAAATAAATTTATGATGTATCTGTCGCTCTGTTTTGGCAAGCTTTCTTCTAGGATACTCCACCTCACTGCTTCTGTGAGCTGCGGCCCGAGTAACAGTATCTTCTGATCAGATTCGTGGCTGTTACGAATAATTAAGTGAAACCAACCCTTCATGGTGTAAACTTTGGAATCTCTTTATGGACATTGCGCAGGCACCTTTGCTGTGCTTGGTTTGTGGTGGAGTTTTCCGGTGACATTCGTCTACGGATTAATCACTTTTATTCTTTTCAATCCAACAGGACTTTTTTTAACTATTATTTTGGTTCTGTTACCTTTTATGACGTTTACTTCTTGGCTTGAATACTGTATGTATACTTGACATGTTCAGAAGCAGTATTAAACAGTTACTCGCACACCAAGCTTCGAGCCCTGTCGTTAACGTTACTATCTTTCCGTGTATATTGTGTCTTTTTGTTAACATTTCAATGCTCAAAATTGCTCAGACCAATGCAAACTGCGGATTGAAGTGGTCAGTGTGCAAGCTTCCTGTTCAAACGAGCAAATTTGGTTAATGTAGCTCACAATGATGGCTGGTTGTATTGAATCACACGCCCTCCATCCTCCTTCAAAACCGCTTACATTCAGAATGTCATTCTTTGTGGGACATTCAGGGGGCTGGAGGGAATTCATTTTTTCAGTCGCCAGTTTTGGTTGTGTTAATTTTGATTACAATTCCACTTTTCAAATTTTATCAATATAACATGTTAAACACGACGCCCAAACTGTTTGACTTCATTCGTACTAAATTTACTGCGGATATCTTACAATACGAACTATTTTTGACAGGCTATTGGTTTTAGATTTCTGGCTCGTGCGTACCTGTAACTTCATCCAAAATGTTAGTTAGCTCGTGAACCAGACATGTCAGAAGTCACTCGGCTATGTGGCTGTCGTCTAGTTCCTGCCAATGCCAAGAACTCACGGTTTGTCCTTATCTAATCCAGTGTTTTGCTCACGTTTATTTCCGGCTATGTTCATGTTTTGTTAATAGCCCTGTGTATCCGATTCCGTTTCAACCATACTTTTCAGTTCATGGTGGTTCACTAGTGTTAATCGTTTGGACGAATGTTATAGCTGTATACAATTCTGTCCAGACGGCCAAACCTAGTTGGTTGGGGCTGTTCAGAATCTACGTTGATTAGCTCGCCTGCTTTCCGTTTCCGGTTTTTAAGACTTCATAACATTTCACCTTCAGAAGTTTTCACGAGATTCCCTAGATTTTGTTTTTAAACTCGACAACCATCTGTTGTTTATTAATTTCAATCAAGAAACTGCATATTTCGAATTTTTGTGGAAATCACTGAGGCAGATCTGTAAAATTCAGTAATAATGATTTCGCATCAAGATGCCATCAACGGCCTTTCGGATGTGATAGTCTTCCTTTGGAATTTCTTTGCGTAGACAGAGGACTTTAACCTACTTGGCCGACATTACCATCTACGCCTCTCTGATTCTTTTCTTCATAGATGCTTGTCATGTGTTCAGTCTTTTCGATATACTAGGTTAATTCAAACACCGAGTTGAGCGCATGTCCGTAGGAAATACGTCATCGGAAAGATAGATGTCTGAAATATAGATCTGCACGGCTGTTTACCTGTCTGCCGCACTTGCGCAGACTGCGATCTAAACTAACAATCTGGAAAACGAAGCGTGCAGGTTGCGTATTCACTGTGTATGTTACTAGGCGTTTGTTGCTGTACGATCGAATAAGTCTCAAATGGACCGAATTTTGTCGGGTTGTCCAGACTTAAACTACTACACTCAGCGTAGCGGGTTGGAATCCGCAAACATGCACTTGCTATCCTGCGTCATTACAGCTGAGCTACATCGGACTCACTGACGCACTAAGCTTCTATACAGCCTGTATCTCGACATTTCTAAGGCGGATAGTAAGGAGACTGACCGTCTTTCTTCTTCCTTACCATTTGTCTATCGAAGAGCCACCAAATAAACTTCGCAAAAGTTCATGGGACAATGTGTGCACCTGTAGCTGCTGCATATTGGGGTACTCACTAGTACCTTGGAGTTTTAAAAGTGCAAATGATCGATCTCAACCAGATCTCCACAAGCGACTTGTTAAATTAAGTTTCCAGCTTCTGCTGCATGAGGTGTCTCTTGTCATACTGCACAAGGTCAGATGTCGATTGGGAATTATCAGGCTGTCCAGACCTATCGGAGAAGTCTCCAGTTCCCCGAAAAAACATTGTTTGCTCTGCAGAAAAGTTTAAGCCATTACTGTTCTAAGCAACTTCCAAAGTTGGTACGTATGTGTGACTTTCCGCTTTTCGCGAACGTTCTTAACATTCCGCCTACACACCCGCTTTCTGGTTGAGGCCTCGCTATATTGTCTGTACTTTCAGCTAGTCCACTTTTTGATCATGTCGTCTTACTGGTCACAAACCCTATTAATACTAACGAGTTTGTGGCTATGTTGTCTTCGGACTTAGCGATATAATAAAGCTCTGTTTGCAGACCAATCTCCCTATCTTCACGTGTTAGCCTTGGGCTGTTGGGTTGACCGGGAAGTTCCGAGTTGATTGCGAGTACTCCTGTCGTCCGTCGTTTATTGCCGTTATCCGCTGTTCCGTTGTCCGCCATGCCGTTATGCTTTGTTCTGTTATCCGTTATAGTCAACTGACGCGTTCACAACCGTAGGTCCAGTTACAACAAAACCTGTACCACCACTTGTGTGTGTCTACGTTGGATATGCTCCATCAGTCCAATCCATGATACATACACGACTATGGGTCTGCTCAAGCAGCACTGTTGTTGGAGTCGTCTTTAGTCTTAACAGTAATGGGGAATGTGCAGTAGGATCCACGTTTTTCAGTAGGTGAGACGCGCTGGTTTTCCACTTCTGATAAAAATGTATTCATTCAAATTGCACTTGAGGTATGCGAAAGAAGCTGTTACTTTCTTCAGGCGACGTGAATGTTGATGCTGCACGTCTGAGTTGTCTGTTACATAAAGACGGTTAGTGAAGCGGAGCAACATAAGCTGCAGAGAAGCCAGTTGTTTTGCAAAGTCTTTTACTCACAGCTTGCACTTGTAAGACGTGAACACTTTGATATTAAATGTATTGACCTGACGGTTTCTTGAACGAGTCCTCATTTATTCCTCTTACTTTTGAATAGGACTTATTTCCCCCTCGCCATGCTTGTGTAATAAGTAATCATCAATATCAAGCACGGATCTATCGCTGTCGATGATCGTAACTTATTCTATCCTAGATTACGTGTTCTCTCTTCCCATACAGGGTTTGCTTTTTTCTTCGTGGTTGTGTGACAGTTAAGCAACAGTGTGAACTGCTGAAGTATTGCTGTCTGTGATAATGATTGATGGCTCCTTAAATTAATTTATTTTTCACTTAAGCATACTGACTTGGTTATCCCGTCCTTGAAAATGTATCTGTGGATTGCAAACGAAGTGACTTAGGTCCAGGCATTGAGATGATCCAGTCATCAATCCGTAGGTAGTGAAGTTTGTCCTCTACTCTAAAGTAGCGTCGATTTCCAATAGTTCCCTAGTAATTTCCGATGTTGCTGTCTTAAGCACATAAGTAAATAGCGACGTCATCGTCATCATCGTAGACAGCAATACATCAATGATTCACACTTATGCTTAACTGCCACACAACCACGAAGAAGAAGAAAGCGAACCCTGTATATGATGAGAGAGGAAGAATAGAAGGGGAAGGAAGAGAACCTAACTGTCAAAAAAATAACCATGTCTATATTCAGACATTCAGCATCAAGGTGCCTACACCTTGCAGACAGACAAACAAGATGTAAGTGAAAGTAAGGCATCATTAACAAGACAGCTTCTTTACGACTTCCACTGTTCCGCATCATTAAATCCACTCACTCCACAGCCAACTGGGACAAACAACGACAACATTTACGCCACTGAACTGGGTTAGCTGCCATTTCACCTGACGTCTCAAGTCACCGACTCTGAGTCGTGAGGGCCCCAGCCCCTCTTCGTGGACGATTTTATTTCTCTACGCCAGGTCATCATCTGTCCACCTCGCACCAGTCGGCCGCAGATAGCAACGTTATATGAAAGGTCGCAAACAGTCCATCATGCACAACATAAACTGATCCTATTCATTGTGCAAAGTCGTGCGAGTTCTTGTTAACACGGTCTAATTTATCCGTTAGTGGTTGCGCATTTCTCCCCGGATGCCTGACAAGTCCATGCAGTGGAGGAGCCAATCCAGTCACTGGTAACCCTGCTAGGTACATGGCAGGCTTTATGAATTCTTGACAACCTGTAGAATCGGGTGCAGATCATGCAGTTTCTTCCTAAATGGTTTTTCATCCTTTTTATCGTTTCATATTTACTACCTATGATTGTATTTTCCTCGTTATTTTTGAATGCTGGTTCATTTTCCAGTTGTGCTATTTCCGGCACGTAGCCGCTTTTTGTTATGCACAAGATATGCTGTGGGTCGTTACATCAGTTTGAATTTACCATATCCCGCTTCGTTGATTTTTCTTCAGTTTTTTTCTCAGGTACATCGTTATTATGGTGTCGTAACATTCTTTCATCTCGTTTATCTCTCCAGCAAAATGGACCCATCGAAACTGCGTCATTTCCGTGGTCCGATAGCCAGGAGAGGAGTCATCTACGCGACTATCCTATCTAGCATTTTCACTTATTTCGTCGTCCGCGCAACGTTTCGCCGTATGAACTTACCCTTGCGACAATTCCATGAGTAAGTTTTCTTGTTTTCCGCTTTTTCATGCTTGCTTTTTTATAGGTTGTATGATCCTGAAAAGGAGTGGAAATCTCTGCTTGAATCTGGAGTCTTAAAAACTGTGGACAAAGATGGAAATCTTGTAAATCTCACAGACTAAATTATATAAAGGGTTGCTGTAGTATAGATAGCGAATACAATTTGTTCAGTTGTGATACTGTGTACTTGTGTTGCACATAATTAAAAATCCCCGAATCCGGTTGGTTGTACTTCCCCAGTGTTTGCACACACTACTTGTTTTTTAAAAAGCCTTTTAGAAGGCATTCTGCGGCCACTTCAGGTTTGTACAGTTCTGGAGGCAGCTCAGCCCATCAGTAGTGCATATCTTGATTAAGATCTCTAGTTGAATAATGCACATTATACTTATGGAATCAGATTCCGTCTCACTTGTACCTCAGGCCCACATAAAACGCCACACTTCCTTGCTCAAGTACAACTTGTGGGTAACTGAACCCCGCGACAAAATTATGGGACAAATCTGATTTTTATAAATACCTTTCGTTTGAACCTAGTGCATTCGTTTTAAATGTTGAAATGCTGGTATCTTACTACACATGAGACTATTACAATTAGAACAGGAGTGTTTGCGTTTTGGAAATGTTATTGGAGGGAGTCAGATAAACTGGTGGTATAATTGTAAGTCAGCCTTGAGCGGTTTTCTCTCACAAACAACCAATAGTAAGTCCATTTCGAGAACCTCCATACAGCGAGTTAGGATAGGCGAATCCTAACCCCATGACGCGAATTTGAGATCAGAACTAAGGTACAGTACTCTCAAAAGTGGCTGTTTGTGCAAGTAGGCTGATTGAATATCGGCCAGCTGATCAGATTTCTTGGAGCGTTTGCTGAAGGTGGTTGTCCTTCCATTTCCCCCCAGAGGTCGCTCGTGGCTTACAAGTACAATAATTTTAGATATGTTTTCTGTTTTTTTAGTGCTGTTGAGTGACACTTTCGAAAACCGAGGATCTTTGCGTTTAAGAGGTGAAAATTTTGTTTTCAACATTTGGATTATCGTTAAGGTTTTGTTGGTGCGGCGCAGCGTTTGTGCATGCTCTCGACAAGGGGACCGAATGTAATTGGATTCAGGTTACACTATCCTCACCTTAGGGTCGAGGCACGACCCAACATGTTTGTATTTTCATAAAGCAGCCGTCTTCCAGAGTTTTTCAGCTGATTCTGATTGGGGCTGTGAGCTGGTCAGTTCAGCACGTAAACCGCGGATCAAATATCACAATTTTGGACTTGAAACAGGCACATTGAGTAGTCTTTCTGAGAAATGATTTCCATTGACATATGACGTAACAGATAGTAACAGAAACTGCTCCGATGTGCTTGCATCAGTTGAGATTTAATTCGTCCTCCGGTTTGCCCATGTTATAGTTGTGGGTTTCTGAACGAAGCACCTTTTCAAAACCATAACTTTGTAAATTGGGGTTACCCATATTTATTTTTAACTCGGCGTTTATAAATTCTTACTGGGGTGTCCACTAAAAACAAAATCCTACGCGACAAAATGAAGTGTGTTTGTTGGTAAGTGAGGAGGATTGTCTTTCTCTTCCTTCGGAATGCAAATCGCAGAGGTAGTCGCGCTAAGTTTTCTGAAAGGTTTTTCAGAAAGCACTCAATACAAGCATGCTTTTCGTTTTCAAAGAAATCACATTAGGTACTAGTCGATAGGTTCTGCATCTGTTTCGCTTAGACAAAGTCGTTGGCTGCTCTATTTTTCTGTTATTCAATCGTTCATGTGGGTTTCTAATGAAAATACGATCTCCCATAGGCTCAAGTCTGGCCTTTTTCAGATTCACGCAGTATTTCATTTCTTGTTGTGACTGAACGTCTATCTGAAGTCACGGGGACCGCTAATCCACTCCACTTTATCAACCCACCAGAATAAGCCTGCGTGATATCTACTGGCAGCGTGTGATTTTTTTCGACTCTGATGTGACTCAAGCATCATATCTACGAGGGCAACACAGTACGGCCACACAGACAGACTTTTAATTGTGTCTCTATCAATTTCTTAACTTTTTTGATTGTTCTGGAAAGAGTAAGTGTTTTGTAGTTTTTTCTAGTTAGATAACTGGTAGTGACGTCAATTAGTTGAACACTTTCCGCCAAAATACTGTGATGTTGCCTATGTACCCATAGTACAGTCATGTCGCGGGGTGTATAAGATACGTTGGATGGAAAAGTGTTTGACCAGGACCAGAGGGGTTA
The DNA here is from genome assembly GCA_013368495.1 of Paragonimus heterotremus. Classification (NCBI taxonomy): domain Eukaryota; kingdom Metazoa; phylum Platyhelminthes; class Trematoda; order Plagiorchiida; family Troglotrematidae; genus Paragonimus; species Paragonimus heterotremus. The sequence continues at coordinate 36,453 of LUCH01001840.1, forward strand.
CCTTGTAGCGAAATTAGCAACAATGGCCGTTGGTCTTAGGTGGGTATTCAAAAACTCTGCGAGATGGTAACGCTTGGCAATGATGCTTCTGAGGCTCTGTGCTTATTCGGTATTTTACGTGGCACGCCTAACTAAACTGAGTAATACCACTCATTGGGAAACCATCCTGAACGTGTGGTTTATCAACAAAGTTACGTTTCTCACACGCGATATACCAAGTCACACGTCAGGCTGTTCGAACCTAGTCAAAAACAGCCGTGATAATCGGGGCCCGAGTCTGAGATCGGTGTCACTGTTGAGCTGTCTCGAACTGTGCCATCCCGGTTGATTATCAGCAGTTGATGGTCTCGTTAGTGTAGAAACGTTTTTATTGAACGTGTCGTCTCTACGCCTTTGTTTGTGATGGGAATGTGCAAATCGGATTGTTTGTTTACGACTACCACTGGAATGTTAAACTTGAGGGTGATGAACAGATTTTTATAATTTGGTGTTATAATCTCTGCTCATAGATTATAGACCACATTTCAAGGCAGACATTTATTACTCCTCGTTTCTGGTGTGTTTGTTTGACTTCACTTCTGTGAGCGTAACTGATGAATGACTTCTGTGAGGTTCCAGAAGAGACATATGTGCAGGGTAGATCAAGTGGTTGGGAAGTGTAAAGGGATTGGACTGGCTCGGTATGAGGTCAACCAGTGACTCGCGGAAGGGTTACAGGCAATCACTGTTGGCCACTTGAACAAACTGATGTCAGCGAAATGACCAATCTGGATGGCACTCAGGTGCATTATCGGATTTGTTGTGAAGAGCTTCTGAGTAGAAAAAGTTGGTTAAGCGTGCTTCGTGTTACAATAAACAGGAGGCAAACAGAACGGGGCCAGCCAATAAAAAACTGAGGTTTTGAGACCAGTCGAATTTTTCCTCTTTTACTGCTGTGTCTTGTCCACAAAATAATCCATAGAAACCCGGTAAGATTGGTTAGTGCCACGAGTGTTGTCGTTCTTACTTTCATTTTGGGGAAGTTTCTAGTTGAAGTGGAAGCATGCCATAACTAACTGCAGGATGTCAAACGGCCAATTTTCTTTACTAATCAAGACGGTGAAATTGTGGTCGTTGTATTGACAACGTTTTTGTACAAAATTTACATTGGATAGTCTCGTTGGAATCACGTTGACTAGCAAACTTCTGTCCAATAGGCTTCTAACCAATCACATAAACCGGCAAAACTGCATAGACTATGCATCAGCAAACGACGTTCTCGATCCAAATGATGTTCCATCATCCAATAGGCTTGCTGATGGATATTTTTGAAACAATTGCCTCCAGGGTAACGTGCCGACAAGTAGAGCCATCGGTCTAGCAATGAGCGCAGATCGGTGACGGTGGTGAAATTAGAATCGGTTGAAAACAGCCGAGGGTTTGAGAGCAGTCCTCTGGCGACCATCACACCTGATAAATAGGTGCAAAAAGTAGAATGAGCAAAGTACGCAGAGGCGTCAAGATAAACAGATTCCTAAAGAAACATTATGAATCGACAAATCGTGGCCTGAGGGAGGCGAGGAGGGGGCCAATCGACCGCCACGTAATGTCCATCAGTCCACATAATAGAGGACTAATCCATCTGCCATGCATCAGGTGATACTTAGAAAAATAGACATCTCCAAGTGAGGATTAGGCTGTATTCATGGCAGAAGTCGGACAGTCATTCACTGAACTTTCCAGTACTGGACAGCAGCAAAATCGAGCTAACCGCTGCTGTTTTGAACTGCGACTACCTTGAGAACTCCTCTGAGATTGAACGGCTCGGCAGTACCTAGCCCCGTTTTGGTATGCACACTGTGATGTGTAGAATGAAAACTGGATCGTCAACTCCATTATACAGAAAACTATTATACTGCTATCGCAATACTCTTCGGGAGACTCACCGTGACATCCAGTTTGTTGTTGTGCGCGCTGTACGTCCGTAAAGTTGCTTACATCTCCATTTAAAACGACCGGGAGATGGGTGCCAGCGGAATTGTGTCTGATATGGGCATCTACTACTTGGCTTACCACGTTCCAACAAGCAGGTTCTCTGCTACGCTGCTCCGGCGTGCGGGCGTGAAGCGTGACCCAGTCTACGCCCATATGTGCCAGACGTCGGATCAATTCGATTGTATGCGATATCTGCGTGTGACAGAGGTAGATGCAATCAGCTTTAAGTCAGACCAAATGATACTGTAGCTGCAACCGCTGTTTATCGCAACAATAAGGAGGAGAGACGTAAAAGAATATTTTAAACGAGAATACAGAGGCTAAGACACCATTCGCTGTGGCGCGTTATAGAGTAAGATAGCTTTTTCAATCGACGAAGTTCCCGACTTTGAAGGCGGCATCTACAAAATTTGATCACATTTGTTCTAAAAACAACAAGTGCGTTCACATCTTCATTACGAGCGGATAAAGTTTTCGAGGCAGAAAACCGGAATTTACGTGAGCATCATACGCCCGACGATGTTTTGGATGCCAACGGTTTCGAAGGTTAGCAATGGAAATATGCGCATTTACCATTTGGCTGACAGCTCTGCTGGAATTGTATGTTAGTGGGATGGTATTATTTAGGTAGATCAACCAGCCTGTCATCTCAGATGGAGCGCCTGCAATAAATTAGATGAGAGTGGACATGCTTCAGCCTTGAAGTAGCGTCTGAATGGTACGAAGCGTATAAAAATATATAAAAGTTAGATCTACGAGTATGCTTTTCAACGTCTGATGGACTGACGTATTATCACACTAATGGGTAATTTAGACGCTGAAGTGTCTACGTGGTTATTGTAAACTTTGGCATTCTATTTTGTAAATGGGAACAACCGTTGCCAAATGCCAATCACTGAATTGTTCACCTTCCCAAACTGTTTGAAAAAGTGCAGCCAGGTTGCTTTCAGTATTATCAACAACCGCCATGTTCGTGGAGGCCTAAATCTGGTGGGGCTTTGCTATTCTTTAATTGTTGAAGTTCCAGAAGCAAAGAGACCCACTGAATGAACACTGTTAAGATTTTCAGACAGCTTTCGCATTTTGATAAACTTTTCAGCCAGCCCCTTTCGAAAAGGAGCACTAGACTCGAGTTTTGCTTGTGGTCGAACTCGTCAGTGGTGAATATCCTTGCTACGACTGCGATTGAAGTTCCTTGTGGTGACCTTGTTGGCCATTGTGCCGTTAACTTCAGGTTATATACGACCGAGTTGTGATATGTGAACGCTGTTCACATCTACTTAGTTGTGGCGGTTGGTTGGTGATAAAGAGGCTGCCTTTTTCACTTACGGTCTCGTTATCGCAAGGTCGACGTTCAACGCAACCTTGACTTGGAAAAGTTGGCATACTGCTGTCATAGGTGAAGTAATGAAGGACTGTTTGCAACACTCAGAAGACACCGGCGTGAACCTCTTACTTGATGGGCAAATGATTGATCTTGATTGTGCTGACGACAAGCTATTGTTTGATGAGTTCCAACCAACAAGGATAATACTAGACGTTATTCCGCGTACTGCTGGATACTTCGGAATGCTTATGTAAGACCGCAATGATTACGTAGATTTAATGTGGAATAGTGAAATGTAGAGGTTGTTGACGTGTTTGTGTAGTTGGAAAGTCACACAGTGGCGGTGGTGTCGAGAATGGAACACAAGTCCGCGTCTGCAAGGCCAGAGATGTACTCGCTGAGTCGGGATATCTTCGACAACACTGGTATCTCTGTGATGCTTAAAGGTCAGGTTGATGGGGCGACGTTGAGCGCCGTGTTACTATACGTCTGCAAAACTTGGCCGCTTAGAATAGAAGACAAACCGCTTTCCGGTTTTTGACCGTTGGTGTGTACACTCGAACGGTCGAGTCCGATCGCAGTAACGTGTAAAAAACAATCAGGTGGGTAAAAGCGTATTTCGTGATGATTGCCAAGCGGTTGTTTTGTTCAGCCTTTAGGTTTGCACACACTTGGATGGTTAGGCCATATACTACTGATAGCGGCCAGTCGTATACAACAACGAACATTATTCGCCAATGCTACAACCGAATGTAATGATGATGATCTGATGTGGAAAACCGGATTCGTTCACCAGAGGCTGGGCCACCGGAGGTTGGCTCGTCTCCTGGGCTAGGGGCCTCACGCGTCACATGCACTTCTGCCTGGTTTGTGTGTGATCGGAGGGGGAGGGGTCCGTTTGCCATTCTTCGTCTGTTGGTCCGATTTCGTTGGGCGATGGCTCGTCCGGTCGCTCGTGTTGTCCTCCATCTATCCACAATGGGTTTTGATCGTATTCCACGGCAATATCGAGATATTCCTGCGAGTGTTGGAATAATCGGGTCTCCGATTTTATCGTCCATTCTATTTTGCCTGCCATGTCTCGCCCGTTGGTCCGATCCGGTCGATCGATGACTCATCCGATTGCCCCTGTTGTCCGCCGTCCGGTCGTTGAGGATTTGTGGACGTGTCTTCCCCCGCGTTGAGGTACTCCGCCGAGTGTTCGAATACTCGCATCTCTGACCTGACAGTTCACCACACAATATGCAAGCACCTTGAATATGGATATGGTTACTTTTCGGTAATTAGGTTCTCTTCCACCCACTTCTTCATTTCTATCGGCCAGGGTTTGCATTGTTTTTCACAAATGTGTGGTAGTCAAGCGTCGGCGAGGACTACTGATGTATTGCTATCTATGATAATAATAACAATGTTATTAATAAAAAGGTCATCTGCTCCGATTGTTAAGCAAGGAGGTCTTCGCAGAAGCGAGCGACATGTGCTCCAAAGTGATCAATCAATCTCTATTCTAGCTGTGCAACGCCTTCTAAACGTACCTCTTAACAGCCTATGGGGTTTCATCTCGATATTTTCTAGTTTCGCCCAGTTGATGGGACCTAGACGATTCGATCAGCCGTATCGCTCTCAGTCAGCGTTCCTCTCAACCTATTCGCTTGAATGCTAATTGACCGTGCATTCGAGAGCACATGGCTACTGGGCATATAAATAAAAGAAAAGACAATTATCTAAGTCCAGGCGGAGAAAAATGTGTTAAATGTATTACTGAATTGATAATGTGTTGAACGTTCGAAACTCTAAACGGTGGCGTATCAACACATTAAGGCATGCCACGTAGCTCACAGACCCCATCCTGAAATAGCGGTATTAGAATGCATGCATTGTGTAGACTCCATTTTTGACATCACGCGTGGCTGACCTGATTGGTAGCTGGATCTCCACAAGCTCGCGAACCCTCCGGGACAACGCGGAGTTTTACACTGATGGAAAATGGTTCCTGGTCCCTAGTCAGCGCAAGGCTTGAATCTGGGGAATGTGACTGGTTTGCAGGTGTCCAAAAAGTTGGTCTATTTGTTCCCGTTCTCCATCGTGGCAAAACGGTACGCGCACTGTGTATTAATGCGGCTATTTTTTCAGGCCTACGAAGCAGGGCTGAACCAATCCCAGACTGTATCGCCCATCTGAGTTCAAACCAAAATTGTATGGATAGGTTAGTTTGTTAAATAAAACGACATATCACCTTACACTGAAACGACTCACGTTCATCAAATGTGAGGGTACTTGGTAAGGTGGAATGCATGAATAACAGAATAATTCGATTAGTGGTGAGTAGTCGAGGATTTTGGTTTTCATCTAGATTGAACATCGTCCATAATTGATCACAGCTGTCGCATTCCCATAGACTTTTTAGTTAGCCCCTTTCGAAAAGAACCACTAGACTCGAGTTTCGCTCTCATTAGGGCTCGCCACGGCCAGCCACGCTGTTCATGATGCAACCGTGTTGACCAGTGTGCCATTGAGCTCACGTTAGGCACGACCGAATTATCATATGTGAACGCTCAACCACTTCCTCTTGCGAGTTATGATCAGGTTGCCCGATCGCCCCAAAAGGAGACAATTACTGTCCTGTTAACTCCTTTTTGAAAGGGACCGACTGCAAAGTCTATGGAAATGCGAAATCTGCGATCAATTGTGGGTGATGTTCAGTCTGTAAGAATAATTTGATTAAGAGCAATAGGAATTATGGGTTGGATCCGTGCCCCAAAAATTTGAAACATCCCTTCGATGGGAATTTCAACTGATGTTGACGTCTTCTGACAGTCACTTTCAAACCAACGCATTTCACAAGATCGGCCTTATTTTGTCTCCTCTAGTAGGGACAATCGGAGACTGAAACCATTTTATTCTCACGGTAAATCGGAGCAGTTTAAGTGCACAAGGTTATTTACACATAAACACAGTGTTCGGTTAGCTAGTTCGGTGGGTGGCTTTCATCAGTACCTGGTGTCGACCGATCCATAGACTATTAGTGGAGCAGTCAAAAACATAAATGCGTACGATTCATGGTCTGGCAAATTTATCTGCCTATTATCAAGTGCGTACTACAGAACAGGAGATTATAATGCTCCCATTGAGTCCTAACGGAGAATATCAAAAGAATAAAAACTTCTGCAACAGATAAACATAATCAATTCAACAGCGAAAGCTTTACGACCCAGAGGCTGTCGTACACCTCAGGTTTGTGTACTGCCGAAGCCTCACAAGGACAATGTGTCACTGCGACCAGTTTAACTCACATTGACATAAGCTAGCAAAGTGGCTGGTTAGGATATTAGAACCAGTGAAACATTCAATGTGCAAACATTCGCTAGAAGACAGCTTGCTAAAATTCTCGACAAAGCCAGTGTTCATAAGAAATACATGACTAGCATGGATGTCGGTTCGTTATTCACAAACGTACCCGTACATGAAATTATTCGTAGCATGCGTGATTACGTCAATGTGAATCAACTGGAATAACCCATTCTAACGACTGAACTTGAACGCTTCTTTCTTTTGTGTACCTCAAATGTAAAATTCTACTCTTAAAACAAAGGCTATAGGCAAATTGATGGCGTAGCCATGGGAAGCCCCTTGGGATCTATTTTGGCTGATATTTTTATGACCCATTTAGAAAACCGAGCGCGAGGAACTATCTCTAAGACAGATTTATTTCTCCGATATGTGGACGATGTGTTTGTTGTGACTGATAGTAAAGAACATGCCGGAGACCTTCTGACGGTATTCAACGGGCTGCATCCTAACATTACATTAAATTCTGAACATGAATGTGAAGGTTCTCTTCCGTTCTTGGATATCTGCCTTACTCGAAAGACTGGTGGTTCGATGGAACGCTAAGTTTACCGCAAACGCACTAGGAATGGCTAATACTTACACTTTAACAGTCTCGTAACAAGGTATTATAAAACAGGCCTTATCAAAACGTTATTCTATAAAGCCGGAAAGATTTGCACTCAGGACACAATCTGGAGTGAACTACAACTGATTAATCACGTACTCTCGGATAACGGGTACCCGCAATCATTGATTTCCAAAGTTTCTACAGAAAAACCTCACGAGCAAACAGTGATAGCGGTGCAAAGGATGAAAGCCTTTTTACAACTACGGTTCAAAGGAAACGATGTCAGTACATAGCAGAAGTTGTGTTAACTTACGCCACAAAACGGGTGTAAATTCCACCTCTAAAACCTTAGATACCTCTGTTCGCCAGATCCCATATCATTTGCCGATTTTCATGTAGCTGCCAGATCGACTACTTTGGCGCGACGGAACGGTAGCTGAAGTTTCGGATCTCGGAACACATCCCAACATGAGTGAGGAAACGTAGTGCGAATACAAGCTAACATCCATGTGTGCACACAGTCACGCAAACCACCGGCATCAGCGATCGCTCGTTATCTCCTGGAGAGCCATCACCAGGTGGATCCCACGCAGGCATTCACGGTTGTTTACACAACTGGTAAGTCCCGGTTGTTACGATATGCAGAAGCAGTTAATCTGAAACGTTGGTGTCCGCCTCTATGTGTGCAAAAAGACTTTTGTTAGTTTAGCACTCCCATGGTAATGATGCTAGTGACTGACTAGAGAATAGATCCACCGTATGTTTTCCTTATATGTTTAGTTTCACATTTGATCCCTGTTTGTCCGCTTTACAATCTCCTGTTCTGTAGTATGCACAGAAATGTGTAAGGCCATAAATTATGCGCATTCACGCTTTCGATTGCTTTACAAAAACTTGTTTCGGGAAAATGCTGCTTTACACTTCTGTATATGCTCACCTCCATATAAGTCTAAGTATCACATGTTACCATGGAAAGGACAGGTTAAATTGTTTCCCCCTCAGTGAGGGGAGGTAACCAGTGGATATACACAGGTAACAATCATGAGGGGTAATAATAGTGGTCAGAGTCGGATCTAGGTCACCGAACATTCCTCATTTTCAGCTCTGGATAGTATCCATGGTTACAGCAGATAGAAGGTGAAATTCGAAATCCCCACAGGTTATTGCTTTTTCAACCTCGACTGCATCCCGTATCAGGTCTTTAACACTTAGGCACAAGCCAAACTAGTTTACCTTTGTTTCCCAACGTGAAACTCAGAGTTTAGATTGACAGTTACAAAAGACGTTAACATCCGGCAACTGAGAATAACAAACAAGGACATTGTCTGCGGTCTACAGTTGTCACGGCCCATTGAACGGGCCTAGATACATTCAATTCCGCTCACTATCTTCTTAAATTTCCGCAATCTTTCTATTGTTGATCCTCTGAAACTGAAACAATCTCTCGAGTGGTCTTCTTCTTCTAAACCATCCAACACAGATTCCTGCACAATTCAGATCGATACCCTCACAATATGGGACAAGTATATTTGTGGCCGAGGGAAATGACAGCACTTCAGAAATGCTATTCCGAACTCCACTGTTAACGCCATGTGGCAGTGGTTTAAATGTGCTCGGTTTGCGACTGCTGCTGTCCAATATCGAAAGAAGAGGTGCAGCAGTAAGCCAAAGAAATACGGACGAAAGGCCTAGGGACACTAAAAATAAGTGGCTGAAGCGGTCCAAAGTCAGGCTCGACGTTTTTGAACGGTGATGTAAAAACCCGCATTGGAGATGAATCGGAATGAACGTCATAGTATTTTATTTATTTTCTACTTGCATACATATTTGGTATAAATATACGCCTCATATATTGAGCCTTACGTTGTTTTTGATATTCGTACAGTTTGAGAATACAACCTAGAAGTGTACATTGAGCAGTGCCTGTTAATAACGTCACCGGAACCGAGGATTGACGCTATAATGGGGATGTTACTGTGTCCTTTAAAAAGTTCGGAACACTATGGTCCACACCAGTACACATTAATAATGAGGTGGATTGTGTCAATGGGGTACAACTAAGCCAAATAAACAATCTTATTCTCTCAGTCTCAAACAATGCTGACAAGAGCGGTGAGCTAATAGATAGGGGCTTCAAATCACGACAATGACTGCTGGGCTGAACATGAGTCCCAATACTACCTCTTTCAGATGAGTTCAAGCAAGACTCAGTAGAGTGTCGGTTCAAGAATGGACACTGCAGAACAATTACTTTGTTATATCGTTACTTCTGTTCCAATGAGAATATTGGGACAACCAATAAACCGTTTAAAATTATTATTATTATTATTATTGTTATTATTATAACGCGCAGGCTCGTTTGCCTTCTCACGTGTGGGCACGTATGGTTGACACAGACAGCCACAACAAAACATAGAAACAGACTGATTTACTTTAAATATCTTGCAGTGGAGCAACACTGGCAATAATTACAAACGATTTCGTTATTTCAGTCTTTAATCAGATGTAGGCAAAGAGACCCATCTAGAGAAACAATCATGTAAAGAACAAATGCATCGCCAATTTCGAAACGTACTTTTGAGGACAACCACAATTCAGATCAACACCATCACAATATGGGGCAAGCATCTCTGTGGCCACTGATAATTCACACGCGTCTTTGGATGCCAGTTGCACAATCAACGGGCGATCGGCTGTGTAGAAAAAAATTCAATCGACTATAAATGCAGGAAACATGCAAACTGACGATCAATTCAATATAAAATCCGACTTCAGTTGGCTAGTATTATGCAGGAGTGATAATCAACACGGTGAACATTAAGTAGTGTTTGGAAACGCAGTTCATTAAGAGAGGCGGTACGTAAATTAGGCGCATGCAAACTGTACTGAATCTTTGTGAATCTATGGATCGCGATATTCATTTGTTACCGAGGTGGCAACAGGATGAAAACCGCTAGTTCTACAAAAAATGGGACTAAATTGTTTGATGAGAGTCACTGTTGCAGGTCGTACTACCAAACTTTAGTAATGCGTTCCCTACTGGACCGGTTATTGCGTTATCAAGAGATGCCATCCCTTCCGCTTGACTATTTTATTTACTACCACCGGTTGTATAACTAGGCGTCGAATTCAACTAGCATTTTCACCGACCTTAGCTGTTGGTCATATCAGTCACAATTATGCTCAAAAAATTGTGCACAACCAATAGAAACAAACCTGATAGGTGTAGGGGAGGGATTTCTAACGATTAATTATGCAGTTTGTGATAATGAAAAAACAAGTGACAACCACTTGCCCATCGATCCCGCGCTACATCTCGAAAAAACAGCTGAGCTACCTGATGTGTGTACTGACATTTTATAGACAATAACAACCAGCACAAGTTTGTGGGTTGCAAAGGGGATTGTCCAGAAATAAGGTCGAATTTTGTGACCCTCATAAACATTCAACTCCCCTATTTTGTTTCCCATTTTCAACGAATATACCCATGGCATGAATTTACAGGCAGCAATATTTGCTTAAATACAACTTGTATATCGTGGGATTAGTGTTTTTTTTTAGAAGATGACGGCCGGTTCTTCATCATCCGGGGGTCCACATAACTGACTTGGCTACTTTGACAAAGGTCAGTCACACACTACTGTGAACTGGGTAGTTTGCTTATGTATGGCTTACAACGATCCGTCAAATTTGCATCAGCACAGCTGTTATTCGATCATTGACGAAACTGATTAGTTTCGGAATCGCTCCGTTGCGGATCTACACATGCAGAATTGAACAGCGGTTTGTTGGTTGAGTTCTGGTATGCGGCTTCAAACCGTTTACCTGAATTGGCTCCGATTATTTATAAGTACGCTGGGATTGGTTTCACTCCATATCATCTAAAGCAACCTAGTCTCATGCTCACCTCTACAGTGTGCACACACCATGCTGGAAAATCGATAAACTTCAGTCGGTAGTTTATGATCACCTGACTGAACATTAATTGCGGTTTTTAAAGCAAAAAAGCTCAACCTGTAAGAAACAACTAAAAATCTGTCGAAATAGATCAATCAATAAGCCACAAAAGAACACGAGATAATCGCTGAAGAAATCCAGACTGTGACATGAAGGTGCCGTTTCAGAACTCTGCACTGCTCTGTTTGTTTTGTTAGTTGTCAAATCAATAGAATATTGGATTGCACAGTGTGCCACTAGAATAGTGTGTCTACAACCATCAGTACCATCCACCAAACTATCATATCCAGCAGGACCTTTTGTGATTAAAGAAAAACGGATACAACGCGATGGAAACAAAACAGTTAACCTGTGCATGTTGTGAATTCCACATCACGAGCTTTGGAAGAACGCACAAACGAATCGGCCATGATCATCGATGTGTACGCAACATCCGCGCCAAGCTCACGGACCAACAGACGAAAAGGTAATCTATCGATAGAAATCGACAGCATAGTTGGTTCGATAAGAAGAGAGATGTCCAGAACCGGATTATTCCGGAAAACAATACGAGCATGCATATTCACATTCAAACATTCCAGTTGTGACGTAAGTAACTTCCAAGTAGAAAACCCACAGTAACGAGTAGTAAGTTATTCATTCGCAGTGATCGGTGCGATACGCAAAATAGCCTTTTGTAATACAACCGTTTATAAATAATGCCTTTCTACAGGCTCACTTTTCGTGTATTTTCGCCGAAAATACGATGTGACGAAGCATTCCAAAGGGAAGACCAAACAGATGCATGTATCACTACAGTTTTACGCTGGCAGTCTTAACCACAATTCATTCCACAAACCGTTGTAACCATGACAGTGTCCAAATTTACTACACAGTATAATAGCAAGGAAAATATAAAAACGAATAAAGCCGGTTAGATCGACTGGTGACTTGTATTTGCAGAAGAGCTGCCCGTTCACCCCAAAACTAACACTCCGCGACCGGTTTCATTCTTGTTTAGACTTATCAGATACGGAGAATCTGGATTGGGGATGAAACCGGCAACCCCTCGTATTGCAAACCGACGATGCTGTCTGTTCAGCCATCAATTCCATGACCGTCGCTTGGGCGATTGTCAATATTGGCCATGCACAAAAGGTTAGGTCTCCAGAGCTTTCTCGTTACAACGTCGCCACTTCTCACTGAAACTGAGTAGATTTACGTTATAACACAGCCCTCGTTGTCTGTCACATTGACGCACGCAGATTCCTCGTTATCAAGCCCTATGCACGTTTATTTTACCACCAGCGTTAAATAACCACTGCTTATCACCGTCAAGCTTATTGGTCGCTTTCCCAATCCGGGTATGTCTCCCGTCCGTCTCCCCAGCACAGTGGATAGATGGTATCTATAACAGAGATCGAAAGGCGAACACATTTCAAGCAAGCACATCGCCAGTGAAAGCAATTCGGTTGATGCTACAGTGGCCACAGAAGCAATAGCAAAGTGTGTATCAAACTGGTAAGTTAGGAAGCGTGTAATGTTTGCAACCTTGATGAGAATGCTCTGTTTTTTTCACCTGATTCTCAAGTGAAAGTCATTTGCTTATGATTCCTTATTAAACTCTAGTAAGAGAGGAGTGGTGGATTCAACAACAATAAACGGCGCATTACCGTCAATCTCCGATGCAATGGATTCCCCGCTGACTAAGTATTCTGACATGCATAAAAACGGGGCTGTTTCAGACGATTTAATGCCCAACTCGGCAGCAGATATCGTACAAAGAAAATCTGTGATCACGGCTGCGGTTTACTGAAAATGAACATTGGAGTTGGGTGTGTAAATGAGTAGAGGCCATCGAGTGATTTTTTTTATCAGCCATAAGCTGTCAGTGACACTGAGTAATAGTTCTGAGACGGGGTCAATTTTTCCACCACAATGACCTGTGGTTCGGAAAATGGTCTACACCTCTATAACACACGAAGGACGAACGCAAATTTGTCAGTTTCTTGTCTCCAAAATAACAAGTGTGATAAATGACTGACTGGCAATTGCATTATTGCCACTCAACCCGCCGCAAATACCATCCACCAAATTTTGACTCACTACCCTTTGAATCACAGAGTATATCAGCTGAACGAGATGTCTGTTACTGACTGTCTCCCGAATCCATATTAATTAGAAGCAGCATACATCTAACCAAAATATGCGAGTTGGTGGCACACCATACTTCACAGTTCAATCTGACTGCACTCTGATGTGTATCGATGTCTGCCAGATATTTGGTTGTCCTCAGATAACGTTCTAAAGCGCATAATTGGTGCCGGAAATTGGCATCGTCCACAGAACAACGACAAACACTGCATGTAACACTCTGCTGAATTCGTGGTGTCCGTTATCTGTCCTAGATACATAATCAGAGTTCTCCAATTTCATCTTCCAAGCTGTTCAGAAAAGCTACAACTCTCAACCAATCCCATGCTTGGAGTATTTTTTAATTCTTCATGCACCTTCAAATAGGTAAGCCAGCTTCAGATCTCGTCACGAGGGGTGTTTATCAGCAGTCGGATAAATGTCGTTTAATTAGCTGTCCAATATATTTGAATCTAAAATGCAGTGGTCTAACCACATCAAGTCTCGTTTCCGCTGCAACATTTTTGAGGCAGGGGAAAACATATACGAAATTAGGGTGAACTCTATTCGAGAAATCAAAGAACACTTTCGACTAACGTTTATGCATTTCTTCGGACATTCATGGAAGTGATTGTAATCGACAGCACATAACACAATGAAACGCTTACCATTAGGAAAACATCGAGTGAGGACGGACGCTTCAATTCACAGAACTCACTTGGAATAACGCACCATTGGAGCCGCAATGCAAACAAAAGACGCGTCTTCCTTTTTAAAAGTTTCGAAAATATCCATATATGTACAGCTGTAATGAAGTGATGACTGCAATAAATATCACTTAACCTGAGAGATAGACGCGTTGTTTTCATGCAACACCGTTGTGAATGAGACGAACGAGTTGTATGGCAAAAATGGGAATACCTTACAAAACTCGAATGGCATGTACATAATTCTATAAGCGGTGATAAGTATAGCGTTAAACGTGACCCTCACAAACCGATGATGAGAACCGTTCCAAGAACATACCTGGCTTTTGACCACAAGGCCAGTAAAACAAAGATTGTCAGCAAGCCGGAAAAAATGTCGATGACAGATAAAAGAAAATGGTCAATTACCACATCAATGAAGACAAACGATATAAACAGGTGACTTCTATTTAACAATTGCATGGTAATGAGGCCAAGTTCAACCGAATTAATCAGACCAATTGAACAATTGGCACTCAAGCTAATGTCCCTTCGTGTCGAGCAGCATCTTCCAACGAGGACGATTAGGTGCTTTATCCTGTCGAGAGGGATGTCTTTACGAGACGACTGCATAATGAGAGAGGCGTTAACGATGATGGTTAGACTCAACTACTGACGTTAAAGCTAAGTTTGTACATTCTCCGATTTAGTTTTGGATAAATACCCTGAGCGTAGTGCCGGAGTGTTTGATAGCAATAAACCTTCAACCTTCGTAGGTTCCAAACGCCGATCAGGAAAAACGCGTAACACTATGATCGTTAGTTGCAGTGCGGATGTATTTCGCTACCATCAGGCCAGAGTCGTTCAATATAACAATTTAATCGATACAATTAATGGGACCATAAAACCAAACCTTAAAGGCTGTTAGACTACCTTCATGAGAAATGTCCTGATGACGACTATGACCTTTTCATTCCACAGACTAAGGGAAACCATCGAGAGGTATCATACTTGTTCTGTTTCATCCTTCAAAAAATAGAAATATCGACGTCAACAATGGTCTTGTGGTTCAATATATCCAAGCTGTCACACAATGTGGGATGTCTAACGTAACAAACGAAGCCTTGGTTCTATCGGGCGGATTCGTAGTTTTAGCTAAAACTTCGAGGATACACGCCATGGACATCTTAAAATCTATTCCCTTCAACAGATGCACCACAACACACTATATGGATATACATATACAGTCTAGCTGATATACAAAGTTAACTGTGCACATCACTGCGACTTCTTATTCAGGATACTATGTAAAACGACAGTGAGATACAATGAAGCACCGCTGATGATTTATCAAATAGAGAGAGGTATAAAAAGAAACGCGGATTATTCAAATCAGTGAAGAGGAACACAACGGGAAATTCGAAATATGAAGGGCGCAGAAGTATCCAGAGAGTGAATAAATGCCAATGAAACAGACGATCTATCAATGGTAGGCCAACTGGGCGGATTGATCCCGTTTATTTAAAAAAAATCTGAATAAACCATATTCATTAAATAACAGATGGCTGTGACGAGAAGATTGAACGCCCTCAGATGGAAACCTGAAGAGGATCTTTTAGACCGACCTCGGCAACAAATTCATTCGTTTGTAACACGAAAACAATGAACTTCAAAACGGTAACGAACAGAAGCGGATGTTCAGCAGCATAGCACATCAAACCATGTGACCTTAATGGCATATAGAATTTTCAGCTTTGTTAAGAAAAGCAGCACTAACCTATATCAGCTTCCCATCTCCCAGGACAAGGATTTAACTTAGTGAATCGCATGTAGGTGAACATTTGAGACCGTTTCAACATTGATTTTCGTATGGACTTAAGAGGGTTATCTGTCGACTTTTTGCAGTTAGCCAAGCATCATCAAGCTCAAGGAACACACTAGCATATTGTAATACATGTTATTTTAAGTTATTATCGTCTAGGTAAAACATCCTAGTGATTTACTTTGTTAGACGGAATAGGTGTTGGACAACGCAGGACCACAGAAGTGGAATTTCTGATCGATGCAATCCGTGAGGTAATATTTTGGATAACCTATCACAACCGAACTGTAATCTCTGAATAATCTACTGTAACGAACTTATTCACTCTCCTCAGTGGCAACACGTCAATCGTTAATATTGGCGTCTAACTAACATACAGCCATCGGAGGGGAGGAAACGTTCCAGTCGAGGTAAATCAGAAGGAAGGGATGACACTTAACTAACACCATTGTCCAAACTCAAACAATTGTAAAAGGGCACCCATGTGGCCAGCGACAGTAAGATAGTTTTCACGAGACTTTCGTTACCAAGCCTAATCAAATGTCTTTGCTTCAAGAAAATCTTCGCTAAACACTCGGACCACTGAGCTTGAATAGCTGTCATACCTCCGATCAGGGGCCACAATGGCTCTCGATATGGGAGACAAGTACGGCTTGCCGTTCCATGAGGCGACTGGGCCTGCTAACAGACTGATAATCCAGCTAAAAGGAGACGTTTAAACATCGAGTTGTTAAGCAAAATCAAGTCGCGGCACCGGAACCTCAATATCATTGGTGTGTCAAGTCACGTATGTCCAGAATGTTAATCGTCAAATTTAGCTGGGCGACATACATTAGAATTTGACCTTTTCTTTACTTCGAGGAGAAAGACAGTGTTCAGACGTCCGAACATGAGTTTCGACCAATGGAAAGCTTGTTCATGACGCTGAAGCACATTAACGTGCCCCTCGGTCCACACTAACCGTCGTATGCAGCCGTATCATTAGGTGCGATAAAAGATAGATTGGTAAAATCTCCTGAAAGTCCACTTGAAACTACACCTCTTTCGTGTGTAGACAAATAGGTATAGCTCTGCTGTCATGTCCCCAGTGTGTCCTACATTAGTGAAACCACTGGAACAGACACCATTTGTACACCATGCATATTGTCCATTTTCATATTTTGAAGTAGGCTATGAGTCATACGGCCCCGAGATAATAACATATGTAACGTGCGACCTGACAGCGGCGTTCAAATGAAACTCACGATCGCCGACTGCCGAAAAGCCCACACATCGCCTATACGGTGCCCCGTGATGTCAAATGACTAACTCAGTAGTACCACCCAATAAATAAGAAGAACTGACAATGAACGACGCATCTAAAATAGTCATATTGAAGCTTCCTAATGACAGCGAGAAAAACGGCCGTTTGAATTAGCTCTAGAACTGCACATCCGACCGGGTCCACTACGAATGTGAATTCTGATCACAACGCATACAAGTAATAAGATGTTTGATAGCAACACGTACAACCCACAGGTTAACCTGAAAAATTGCCCAGTGAGAGTAGCCAGGGGACATCCTAGCTCTCTGTAAGCGTACTAAGGTTCAGTGCTTTCAAAGGCCCTTAGTCGTTTTCCACCTCTCAAACATTCAGACTGGAAGGTCTAGTTCAAGCCGTTAACAAAAAGATTTTGTCCGGCGTAGTGATGGTGATTAGTCTAATAAGGTCGGAAGACCGAATTCACAGGATAGTAGTAACGCATGGTAAGTTATAGGAAGTTACGACAAACAACACGAAGTACAAACCACGGACATATTGATCCATCATAGCTCAACTCTGACGGTATGTAGATAGTTACGATACGGCGTGGACAGTTAAGAAAGCCGAACCTTAGTTCGAGGGAATGCCATCGATGTACGTCGGAGACTACTTACGGAACTGATGGATGACGGCGCTTAGAGCCGTATGCACACTGAGGTTGTAGAACAGTAAGGTATCCACCACATTTTGGATAATAACAGACCAGTGTCGGAAAATTTTCATAACACCGAAAGTAAACATGTGACGAACAACTATTTTCGATAATTCTTTCCCAAGTCTACAATTACATAGGTTTCATCAAGACGTCATAAGACAAAGCGTAAAGAAACCAGAAGTGATTATTCACGAGTGACAATATGGGATAATACTAGACTACGCACACAATAGTTGGCTAGGCTCAGACCGGACGTTGACTAGATGTTACGTCACACGGTCAGGGGCGAATGTTTGTGTGTGGTTAGATTGGATGTGATTGATCTGTGGCCACGGAATTTGCAAAGGCTGAACAAATTTCTTTTGAGAATACAGGTTGGAGTTGCATAATCTAATAGCAATCGACTCGGCGGTCGCCAGAATGCGCTGGCGGACTGTTTTTGGTTGAGTGTTGGCAACTCTGTAAACAACCCAGAATGCTTTGCTGATGACTATGCGATGATTGATGTCAGCT